>JAUJYT010000782.1:0-15245 GCA_033996565.1 Nanhermannia nana
GTTTATCAATAAATATGAAATAAAATTAGAAATGTATGTTATCTTTATTTTAAACTATTGTAATCAGTGTTTTTTGATGACTAAATGTAAACAAAACTAAAACATGATTTTTTAACTATTACTTAAGTATTGTTTTGATTTTTATGATTTGTTATTAAACTTATCAACAAATAAGTTCTTTTCATTTTGAAACTTTAATAGATAAAAAAACTTTTTTGTACAGTCAGTTAAAGCAATAAGCCTTACGGTTAAGTATATACTCCCTGTATATTCTCCTTAACTTTTAATAACAATAGTACTTTTGAAACAAAGAAAGTTAATGTATTAAAGGTGCACGAGATTAGTGCTAAGAACACTTCGAGATTAAAATTTTGTTATCATAATCCCAATCTGGCTATAATAGCAAATAAGACAGCTGTTACATAAAAGAACTAAAATGTTATGACCTTTAGGACAATCATTGTGTGGTTAGAGCTAAAGCTGACCCTAATTCGAGTGAATGCCATCAAAATAATCCCTCAATTCCTGCGGGAAATCCTGAAATTCAATTTTAAAGTTTTTTATAATAGGCTTTTTTGAGAAATCGTTGTTTGACATCAAATTTTTATTTGTAGTAATCGTTAAGTAAATGTTGTCTATTAGGAAAACTTGAACTTTAACTTTCAATTTGATAAAAGAATTATTTGATTGATAGCGATAATGAAAATAAGAAACAATTAACATAAGAGTTTTCAAACTACAGTATACTTTACTTTACACTGTATTGTACTTCAAAGTTGTAATGTCCAAGGGAGGGCTTTCCTTCTTGTAATCAATGATTAGGTGAACTCAACTGAAAGCCTCCTTTGGATGTAACTCAAGTTTCAATTTGACGTCAACCTTAATTGGATTCAATAGTGATTTGAACTTTGAGTACTGATTGGGTTCAATATTATCGAAACGATAAAACATTAATTGTTTTCTTCTAAGTTATTAACACAATATCGAGACTGACTAATCATAAAACTAGTTTAAGTCATGTGATACCTTCCTATGTACAGTTACTTATGGCTTAAAAGTAGATATTTGTCATTATTTTTATTCAATTCTGAATTTTAATGAAAAACTTTGAATAATAACATAACATAGAAATCAAAAGTACTGTATATCTTATTTGAAAACTTAAGAATGAATTTTGGGACTCTTTTGCTAACTTTAACCAATTTATCGCTAAGTTATTCATTTCTGGAAAACATAGAAACCAATTGTAATGCGAATATCGTTGAATCAATTCCAGTCGGTCTCACGTACAACAGTTCCATGACTTCCAATTCAACATTCGATGAATTGATTTATTTGGTGTCAAACGCAAAACAGACAATAGATATCGCGTCGTATTACTGGACTCTACTCGGAACTGATGTTATGCCAAATCCAGACGAATCGAGTTTAAAGGGAAAGCTTTTGTTGAACGAAATAATAAATGCATCGAAAGCTCGTTCGGTAAGAATAAGGATTGCAGTGAACGGCGACAGCGATTCTAAGAATAGCACTGATTTGCAACTTCTCAAAAGCGTAGCAGATATTCGAGAACTCAATTTTAGTCGACTTATAGGTGCGGGTATTTTGCACACCAAGTTCATTATCGTTGATAACAAGCATTTTTATATCGGAAGTGCAAATATGGACTGGAGATCATTAACTCAGGTCAAAGAGATGGGACTCGTTATGACTGAATGTGATGTTTTAGCGCAAGATTTGAATAAAATATTTGAAATCTATTGGTATCTCGGATTAGAAAACGCCACTATTCCTGATCATTGGCCAAAACAACTTTCCACTGACTATAATATAAGCAACCCTTTACTCATATCGATTAATAAATCTAATTATGAAGTCTTTTTTTCTTCAGCTCCGAAATCGTTTTGTTCTGACGGTCGAACAAATGATATCGAGGCTATACTTTCGATAATAAATAACGCAAAAAAGTTTATTTATATAGCAGTTATGGATTATTATCCAATATATCTCTACTCTAAATATGATTATTGGCCAGTCATTGACGACGCGCTCAGAAAGGCTGCAATTGAGCGAAAAGTTAGCATAAGTCTATTGGCCAGTCATTGGAATCATACGCGACGATCAATGCCCTTATTTCTTAGGTCTTTGTCCGCGCTCAATGACAGCAAAATAATAGGCGGATCTATTAAAGTAAAGCTATTCACTGTTCCCACATTGACCCCAGAACAGGCGCAAATACCATTTTCCAGGGTCAATCACAATAAATATATGGTTACAGAAAATACTGCATATATCGGAACATCCAACTGGTCCGCAGATTATTTTGTCAATACAGGAGGTGTAGGGCTTGCCATTACGCCAAAAAGCAATCAAACAAATATAAGAAATGAATTGCAGTCTATTTTCGAGCGCGACTGGTCTTCAAGTTATGCGCAATACTTGTAATACTTTTAATATTAAACATTTAATTCTTACAAAACTTTGAATTTGAATTATTTTGAGACAATACCAAAAACAAGTTTATTTAATCCATTTATTTCTTATCTTTTGCCAAAATCTCATAACTTCTATCCTATTGTTCCAAATAACATTTTGTCCATATATTGTATACCAACTGAATCAAAAATTAAAATTAAAATTAATGCAAAGTTATTGCAATACAATTATTAATTGATATAATAATCACATAATTGTTTGTGTACTTACATCCCAAAGAGAGCGCCCCCAAGATGTGCCGCGTGATCGAAAAAACCCCACTTGAATACGATTCCGGCCGCGTCTAATAACATGATTCCCTTCAATGCTATTCCCGATGATATCGTAAAGAATGGCAAAAATATAATAACTAATTGCAAATCAGGTCTTGCAATACAACAAGAAGACAATATTCCGAGAATCGCTCCAGACTTTGAATTAAATTTAGTTTTATTAATATAATTATGAATAAAGTGACTCCAAATACTCACAGCTCCTAATGAGGCACCAGTTCTGATAGTTATTACTTTATAGAAATAACTGGCAAACGAAGAAATAACACCTATAATAGAGTTTGATTTGAGATTTACAACAGAATAAAGAATATAAATATAATGTCAAATCATTATTTACCAGAACTTAAATATAAGGCAAGAAACTGTTCCATTCCGAACAGATGGACACCAATTTCAGAAAATGAGTACAACACTGTCATATTCAACGCGAAGTGAGTCAAAGAATTGTGACTGAATGTCGAGAACACCATTGGCCAGCATTTCAACGAACCTATCAATGTATGTTTGAACACAAATTATTGGTATTTAATATAAATAGATATAAATATAATATTGGTGTCAAATGTCGTACCGGTATTGACGTTAGTCATGAAATGCCTGCACATAACCAATTGAAGTGACGGTACTTTCCATGCAATCAAAATAAGACCATTTATTAAAGCAATCGCTGAAAACAGTTTGAATGCGTCCCGTCTTGTGTTCCACCACTCGTTTAGCTATTAATTAAATTGCTTTTTATTATTATTTAATAATTAGTTCTAATAAATAGTGAATAATTACTTCATTTCTCAATTTTCCGACTTTTCTATTTGTTCTGCTATTTTGTGTCCAATTATTTAAATGATTAATGAGTTTATGTCTCAAAACAATAGTGTTTTCATAGTTCCAAACCATACTGCAGGCAAATGCAGTTCCGCTGAACTTAACAAAAATTTTTGCTATTTATTTACTAATAAATTAAGACTAAGTTTTCATGTTTTACCCCAACTGTGAAAACAAAAGGCTTTATAAGTGATTTAATATTCAATTGTGAATTGTTTTCGTTTTGAGCCAAAGATCTCTTCGTAAAACTTCTCATTAATTCTTTCGGTTTTGTATTCAATTGATTTATAAAACATTTTTTATTAATTGACAACAAATTAATATTTCGTATAAATGAATGCATTTTTGACTTTCGCTTAAAATAGTAATTCACTTAAATTTCAATAATAATTATCGTAAAGTAATCCAAATATTGATAACTTATTTACAAACAAAACACTTTCATATGATTTCAGATTTAAAAAAAACTTTTTAATGAAGTGAACCATAAATAGCGTTCTTTAAAATAATATAAAAAGTGATGAATGAATGCGATTATTATGAGACAAATTATAGGATAAATAGTGATTTAATACGAAAATAAAAACATAATTTATGGGTAAAACAAATTCGTTCGTCAACTTATAATACTATTGAAGGAAAATATTTACCTTTTTTAACGATAATAATCTTAATAATTAAATATTAGAAATAATCATATGATTAAAGCGATTAAATCATGTGTTAATTCTTTTAACAAATCATTTGTTTTTATAACTAAATTAAATTTATTATTAAATACAAATTAATTGTAAGAATGAGTTTAGAACGTGAAGTACTTTATCATTAAATAAACAAATAATGGATTCAATTCAGGTATAATTGAAACCAATTTATCAATATTTAGATTTCATTCGAGATAATAGTTATTTAGTTTCTTAGCATTGCTTTTATTATAATTAAGACAATTATTATTATTATTACTGTTAATAATAGTCATATATTTAAAATTAAGTTTTTTTAAAAAGTTTAGATTCAGTTCATTTGAGAATTGAATTAATCCTTATTTATGTCAAACAATTAATTGATTTAAACCTAATTTCAAAATGTATTTCAACTAATTTTTGAATTTTGATTAACTTTAATGAAAACAATATTTAGATTGAAATAAAAATTTAGATTTTGGCCAAAACTAAAACTAAAGTACAATTTGATGTTATTTGAATAGAAAATATGGAACAATTTATTTATGAATTTATTGTTAAACTATTAAAAAGTTTAATATTCTCCAGAAAATAGTGTACGGCATGTGCTATGGGTTTATAGATTTGTTCCACGGCATGGCCATAGCGGGCCGTAAACTGTATTACGACAGGAATCAGAACTCAATATTAAATCGAATCCTGCAATGCATTGCACTCAATGGTGGACTCTTTATGGTATTTGACTCTTAAATGGTTTTCAATAATTAATACTTACAGTTAGTGTTTATATAAACAATAGGTTTCACTCGTATTATTCGATTACGTGATCCTAAAATGGGTCTATTTTTTCATTGAATTTCTGTTTGGTTCGCAACACGGGGCAGTGTCTTCGACCTGGTTTTGGTTGGAGCCCACTCTCACTTACACTTTCTCTGCATTTTGGGTTTTACCGCTTTTCTTCCTGAGCCGTCTCGTCAATGCTCTTTGGTTTCAGGTATTATATAATTTAGTCAAACCATATATTAATTTATTTTTTAATTTAATGACTTCACTTATTAGGACATCGCTGACATAGCGTTTAGAGGACGACCGCAGCCTTTTCGTAGTATATCTATATTTATTGCCGACACACTATTTAGTCTTTTTATACAAATTCTATTTTTAATTCAGGTATTCTCTAATGTTTATTACTTTACTTAAACTCTTAATCTTATTATAATAAACAATTAATTTCAATGTTTTCAATTAGAGTTAATTTTAAGAATTGTTTGCAGGCAGTGCTCGCAGGCTTCTTACCGATACCATTAGTCGGCAAATTAGTCAGTCTTTTCCACATAAGCCTCTTATATTCGTTATATTCTTTCGAATACAAATGGTTTAATATGGGTTCGTATGTGTTTCAAAGCATAACTCAAAGACTTGAGGCTCACAAAAGCTTTTTCACACCATTACTCATATAAGTTATGATTTAATAGGTTGGGAACTGCATAAAAGGCTGCATCACATTGAACAGAATTGGCCCTACTTTTTAGGGTTCGGATTACCTCTGGCGCTGTCAACTTATTTGCCATCCACTTATTATTATAGCGGAGCCATATTTTCAATATTTTTCCCTTTTTATATAATAAGTGCTAACGAAGAAAGGACTAGAAATGATTTGATTTGGTAATTATTTCTCACTTCTATTCTTTTTCACTGACTGTTTAATTATGAAAAATTGTTTTATTTCAGTGATTTTCCGATTCAAATATTTTCAATTGTTGTTCGGCTTTCAAATAGAATTCTATATTTCATATTCCGGTTTAATTATTTAAATAATAAGCTGAACACCGCTTCAAAGCTCAAGAAAAACTAATAGAAAAGCGATTAAGTTTTTGTGATAATTGAGTGAAGAATAACATGAAAACAGCTTAATGTTCACGCTTTTCATATTATTTTTTGTTTAATAGTTTTATTATAATTCAAAAATCTTTAAAGTTTATAAATATTGATACAGAAAATTATATTTTATAGTTAAAGAAAAGCTGTGGACTCAAACTTATTAATTCTCACCCAATGATTGCAATGTACAGTACAATAAACAAACTTTTGTTATTTTAAAGATTTATTTAAAGATGAAATAAATTATGCATTGTTTGTAAATAAAACTCTATTAATGCAGATTTAATAATATGCCAAATATTAAAAACCATTAATACAGGAAATTATTAAAATTTAAAGGAGTAATAATAGATCGAATGGAGTGTACAATCAATTTTTAAATTCCTTTTGATATTATTCTAAATTCAAATTTACAGGTATTCTACTCATTAACAAAAGTTTAAATCTTAAATTAAAATCTAATGATATGAATAAAATTGCACTAATTATCTACGGTTTTACTATATTTCAGTGTAAAGGCTTATAAGAATTACTTTTGAATAAAAATAACAATCCTTTTAATTATGGAATCGATCGATATTTGTATAAAGTTCCATAATTATAGACCTGTTATTTCATGTGAGATGGGCATCAATTAACATAAGTGTAGTGTGTTTTCCTTCAAACGAGACTAGATTTTAAATAATAAATGTTTTCTCAACTCTTTATTTTCAATTTTGATTTATTTATTTCAATAGAGTTTAAAACTTGATCACAATTTTCGAAAGTTATAAATAACTTCAAATCCAAGTCCTAACCGATTAAAAGTATTTATTTTCTGTTGTTTTTATATTTGTCTGAGTTTTGTTTTAATACTAATTAATCGATAGTCAAGATTCACGTGTTTTATAAATCCCATTCGTATAAAGAATTCTAATTCAATGAAAACTTACATTTTAGACACAATTTATGGCAACAAAAATCTGTATCAAGTTATTGAAAAAACACACCACAAATGATTAGCGTATCTTTAGAATGATCTCTAGGTGTTCACTGGTGTTCACTGATGTTCACTGTGTGTTCATTATTGCTTTTAAACAACTCTTTTGATGTAAATTAATATTTAATTGTGTCGACAATTGTGAAAGTGATTTATATTTATCATAAGTGACTCTTAAGTGAAAATAAATGAAACAGAATATAATACAACTTTGTCTCACTCGTGATTATAAAGGTTTTGTTAAACTAATGCAATCAGTGAGCAAATGCACTGCAATGCAAAGCAATGGCATGCAATGCAATGCTGTTTCTCTAACTTTAGTTATTACTTAATCACGAACTCAGTTTTGAACATAAAGA
Organism: Nanhermannia nana; assembly: GCA_033996565.1. NCBI lineage: Eukaryota > Metazoa > Arthropoda > Arachnida > Sarcoptiformes > Nanhermanniidae > Nanhermannia > Nanhermannia nana. The sequence goes on from JAUJYT010000782.1 coordinate 7,496, forward strand.
CTCTGTTAAAATGCTATTAAACTATATAATTGAATAAATTCTCATATTTAAGACTAATTGACTATATGGTGAGTGTATACAAATGAAGTAACAAATTAGTGATAAAACAGCGGTTGCCATACAATCATTTAACAATAGATTTCGATTTACTAATAAAATTATACTAAAAAACAAGAAATACTTAATTTTGAAATTTTTTAAAATAAAATTATAACCAAGTAATCGATTGATTTTAAAATCAAAATAAATAATTTATGGCAACGTTTAAACAGCAAACTGTCAAATACTAATCAGTGATAGAGCTGATCAATGAGTGCAATAAATGAATCACTTAATGGTTAAAAATTCTAAATTAACAGTACATATGATATCTTCTATGAAACAAAAACTAAAGATGGGTTCAATATAAGGATCTAAACCTAATAATTATGTAATTATTATAACATATAAATGAACACTAGAATCCGTCGATTAACAATTCAAAATGAACACTACCCTCGCGATCCATTCTGTCGTGTTTTATATTTTTTGCCCACGCCTTGCATTCAATATTAATTAAAACTCCTGGGGTTGGCTTTAAAAAGTGGATAAATACAAAAGGAGACAGATATCCGGGTTGATTAGTGAACGGAAAGTATTTAAAGTCTATTCCCGGCTGAGGATAATAATTGATGGGACCGATGTTCTCCTTGTCTGCCGCGTTCTATAACATTAACATTAACATACATTAGAAAATTATTTTAATCAATATATCTATTCATTTACAGTACCTCTCCTTCACATGTAATGTAAACGACATTACTTTGATTTCTAGCGTAACCTTGTCTGACAGCATCGGGAATTAAAGCATCGGTTTGAAAATCAACTGGTTCGTAAACTTTAGGCTTCCAGTTGTAAATCTATACAAAACAACATTTATTTTTAGTTTTAGAAGTCAACAAATTGTTAAATTCAAAATCAATTAATTCGTACGCGATTTAGTTTAATGAGAACACAGGGATCACCCCTTTTATAACCAAATTCTTGTCCTTTCGTGCAATTGTTGTCGATCTTCTTGACATCGAAGAAGCAGAACTTATCGTCTGCAACAGTCTTATTGTTCTCACACGGGTCTATGTGTGCGCCTCTGTCTGCACTGTCAGCATTCGCTTTTTCATAGGCTGAAACATTTTCATAAATATTAAACATTAATTATTTGATTCGTTTAATGAAATGCGTCACAAAGTACTGTACTGTTACTGTACTACTGAGACAATCTGTTTAGAACACTGTATGAGTATATTCGAGGACTTATTTTAAAAATGAGACTGACATTCAAGTTAGAACAGGTTTATAGGAAAAATTTTAACTTTCAAATAAATTTATTTCATAAGATCAATGAGATAACAATTATGAAATTTTACATAAATTAATGTCTAGACCTTAGTATTAATGAGTTTTCTAAACCTGTAAAACACTTTCGATTCTAAATCTAATCATTACTTAAATTCTTTTCAATAAACTGCGTTTTAATATAATTACAGATAGATTTACAGTAAATAATAAAAAAGACACGCATTAGATATGATTTTTGAGCTCATTCTTCAATAAATAATTTTAAAACAAAACTTGATTCCACACTAACGCATAGTTTTATAATGTATTTAAAATCGAGTCATAATAACAAATGGGCTCAATTCTAAAATTTGATTAAGACGTAAAGAATTAAATTTTGAAAATTGTATTAAAATATAAGACTGCAATAGAGTTGTGGTCACATTGTTTTGAAATTAGGTTAGGATTATTTTATCTTATTTTTAGCAGATTTGAGTTGTATTTGTTTCATAAGTGACTTTCTATGAAAATGATATTAAGTTTTATATAAAGAGACGATTGAATACGTAACAAACTGCCAATAAGAAGAGCGGATGATTCGATATTTGATTCTTAACTGATAATAGAAAGCCTATAAATAACACTTAGCTAAGGAATTATAATACTTTTGATAATGAATGATTGATTAAACAAAAATCTTCATAAAAAATGATTAGCACTTAATCTTAGTTTTAACATTCACGAGAATATAATTACTGTAAAACAGATTTGTTTAGTCTCTGATAATGCAAACTCATTGTCACGAATGGGACTTTTGGTACACATTATAGATAAAGGGATTTGAAAATACAACTAAGACTTGTAATGATCCGGTAATAATTGCTAACAAATAAACGTAAACCTACTCTTCAAATATCAAATGTAATAGACATTAATTATTGGTTATTTAGGTGTTTCCTGAAAGGCGTCTTTTTCACGTTTAATATACAAATATGACAAATACGAGATGAAACCAGTTTGGGCTCAATTTTATTGGATATGTCTGTTCGAGAAAGTATTTTGTTTTGCATCAAATGAATATTCGTTAATGAATTTCATCAATATTTGCCTCGTATTACGTCAAATAACTGTATACATACTTGTCATGAAAATAATTAGAAATTAAGACATTTTTGTAAGTTATTATTTTTCTCAATTCATAAGATGACAGTTCGTTGAATGACCTTTAAATTAAAAGGTATTACATAATAACATGAATAATAGCTTTCAGTCATTTACGGATAAAATACTGCCAGTCATATAGTGATCGGAATCAGTGCGATATGAGCTCTGTAGCACTTCAGGTATCAGACTATAAGCTCAAGTCGTTGAGCTTCAAACGCAACTCTAGCCAAAGCTCAGATCATGAACTTAGAGATAAAAATGAACCAAAAAACCAAAATATAAAAAATTTGATACTTATTTAAAATAAGATAAAAAATAATGAAATGCAAGAAAAGGATTGCTTTGAGGGCAAAACATAATAATAATTATTAAAATTTAACTAATTTTAAATACTTTGAGCTTAAGAGTCAGTGAGCTTGAAGTGAAGTACAGCTAAGTTTTGGCGAAATGGCGCTGCGCTTATAGAAATTGTAGTCAATTCCGATCACTAGTCAGTCAGTGCATTAAGAATATGTAGACATGACTGTCAAAGCATTTTTTAATATATATTCGCGACTCAGCAAATATGCTTACATTTCGATAAAATAAGCTTAAAAATTATTCAAATACTTGAATATGATTTAAAAAACGATCACAACTGACTATAAAAAATAGGGTTAACGCAAATTATATTGTGAATAACTGTATTAATCAAAAGTTCTTTCTATCGGCTCAAAAATATTTAGGAAAACTTCAGTATTTTAATAGAAGTATTAACACAAATACCTTCTGCACCAATCGCTACAGAATAGCATATAATTTAAAATATTAAATAAGGCAATAATTTATCTAAAAGTGGTTGTTATAGTAAATAATTTCAAAAATATACAGTCTCTGAGCTGAAAAACCTGTGCAGTACTATTAATATTTTGAAGTTCTATTCGCACAAAACTTCAAAAAGTAAATCACAATAATTAAAACATTTAATTCTTAGCGTTTTTAAGAAGCTTTTTACAAAAATTAGATAATGAACAAACACAAGCACAGTCTGAGACTTTCTGGACCACATTTATTAACCATTTATTCTTTAAACATGTGATACGTTAAAAATTAGTTTAAAAATTGGAATAATTTGTATCACAGAATATTGTAAATTGCAAACAAACACAAATAAATGTTCGCAATAGAGCTTATTTTGATTGCTTTAAATAAATTGTTTGAAAAGGATTCGTCTCTTATTGAGGTCGTGTTACAGTAAAGTACTGGTAATGGGTTTTAAAACTACCGGTACATAAAACAGCATGCAAAGTACCAAAAGGTGTATATTTTTTAAATCCAAATAATAGTGCATTCAATTAAAAATATTTTCAAATTCATTTGAATTAACAAAATAATTAAATTAACTTTAAAATTATTCAAACCCTTTAAAAAGCATTATAATTACTCGAAAGTTATGGTCAATAGGTTGGTGAACAATAGTAAAACCTCAAACTTAAAATACTACTAAAGTTTAAAAATAAATTCATTCATAACTAATACAGATCTAATAGAGATTGGATGAAAAACTTCATTAAATAAAAATAAATAATGTGTTGAAAATATACGTTTACATAAATATTATAGAAAATACTTAAAGTCAAACGAGATGTCGATCGATGAATAATATATATACTATTGATAAGTAGAAAATAATAAAATATATTAAGGAAATGCAATCGATCGACAAATGTGTTACACTAATGTAAAATTCTATTCATGTCATCTATTTGTAGGAATATAAGGCTTACGTTCTAAAAATTTATTTAAATTTTCGGTCCAATGTTTCCAATTTTGTTCATTATGTCCCTGTTTGAACCATATGAGAGTGCTCTCAACATTTTCATCTCTAGGTCGAGGTCTAAATCCGAGGCCTATCAGAAAAAGGAAATTAAATAAAAAAAAATAATGGAAATGAAGAAATGAATGAATACCAGGATTAGATCCGATTCTACTTTCTCCCAACTGCCACTTCGGGACTCTCTGATCAATAGTTTGATAGAATATGAGTAACATTAGTGCCCAAAAGGCGGCGAGGCATAGATAGAATATTATGTAAAAAATTAATATTTTCACTGCAAAAAAAGAAAATTCAATTTTAGAAATTAATTAGAGCGGCAAAGCCTTCATTTAGTTTTACTATATCTTTAACTGACTTCATATTTTTACGATTCATTTATTGTTAGGTTGTTTTGTCTTTTTATTATTAGTTTATAAATGTGAATAACTATTAAAATATAACAAAGTATAAAAGCTCTATAAAAGTATATGAAAGCTCTATAAATGTATATAACGGGTAAATGTATTAATTTTTATGCAAACTCTAACTTTACTTCAAATCACTTCGATTCGAGCTATCATTAGATGACTTTTATATAAATTTATTATCCATTTCAAGGAGAATATGAACGAATGTGTAATCATTAATATTCTGTTTGACTGACATCTAACATAAATAAATAACTTATCATAAAAATTAATTATAACTTATAAATACAGAGCACTGTTATATTAAAAAAAAAAAAAAAATTCCTTTAAAATTGTTTAAAAATAAGTTCTTTAATGTTTTTACAAATAATGAATTGTTTAAATCTGTAAATCTTTTTGTAATATTTTATTAAAAATGTATTTTAATTGAAATCTAATCATATGTGTTAAGTCTAATGAATGAACACAATCAAGAGATGTAATGTTAGACATATGCGTATCGATTAATGTAAAGCAGAGTTAATCTGAATTGAATGAGTGATTTGTAAATGTTTGAAAGGACGCAATTATAAAATCACATTCGCTATGGTCTTATCAAAAGTGGTAACGCTTTGCTTATCTCACTCTGGTTTCAAATCAAATGACTAGCATTTTGAGAAACAGAGGAATATTTATGCTTAAACATTGACGGCTATGTCGAAAAAAGAGAAAAGTCATGCTTATTATGAGTTGTGCTGCAAACTCACGAATTACACAAATAACTGCATCCATCATATCATATAAGTTCTATTTAACTTTAATGCTATTTAATGAACACTTCTATACATGAGAATCAATATGAAATTAAATAATTATCAGCAGTGATAGCAATGAATGTAGTATTTCGTAAATGCTTTACAAACCAATCATTTTTTTACCAAATAATTAAGTATACTCTGCATTAAAGGGCATATATCTTATACTATCACTATTTATGTTAATTAAATGTTTTATTCATGTTTTTAAGTCTACAAACATTTAAGGTTTAAAAGAGTTTAATTTTCATTGAAAAAAATCCATAAAATTAATTAAACTTTCATAAGAAATAAAACTTTTTTAATATAATTTGAGAGCTAACACATTATAATAATTTGACTTAAACCCTAATTATTACTAAATTGCGAATAATTCGTCTAAAATTACATATTTTCATATTTGTTGTATTTGTTTAATTATTTCTTGTATTTCATATAATTATTAATAAAGAAATAATTTTCTTACGTTATAATAATTATTATGAATATAAAAATGAAGTAAATGTGAGTTTTTGGCTAAATTGTTAACATATCTTTCAATTAATCTATGAAATCATATTCTCATAAATTAATTATTGGTTTAAATTATTATTTAATCAAAACATTCGTTTAAAAGCAAACAAAATATCAGTAAATCAAAAGATTTTAGAAATATTTTGTATTTTTTTTTATAAATGTAATAAAAATTCAAATTTAAAGTAAAATAAAATTATGAACCAATCGATTGATTTTGAATGAAATCACTAACTTTTAAATGAATGCTATTATTGAAAAAATAATAGTTTAACTAATTATTAGCTTTTAATAGTAATAATAGTAATAATAATTAGTATTAAACGTTAATTAAAACAGAATTAAAATCGAAATGAATAAAAAATAATTAAAAACGAAACAATAGTTTATTAAATAAAATGTAAAAATAGTAAAAATAGATAAATACGTACACCAACTGCTTCCAGTTCTTCCGCAAAACTCTCTGGTTCTTGGATTCCATACGAATTGTGCCAAACTTTCACCGGTAGAAAGTTTTTCTTCAGGTTTGAAAAAATTCGCCTCTTTTTCAGCCATTTTGTGAGCACTACTACTTCAACAGCAACTGAAGCTCTGATACACTAAAGGCAGTCAATTGTATGCTCTCTCGGAATACTGTATTAAAATATGTGTTTTGAGTACAGTATAGGCTCTCTATTAATACTATATTTGACTCAAGAGAGACACAGACAGACAGACCTGTATCAGAGTCACTGTTAGACTGATGTCAAATACACTTTTCAATAGAGACTGATCTGATGCTAGAGAGTGACGGAGAGTCAGTCGACGCAATAGAGGATAACAACGAAACCTATGTGTAAATGCTTTCAATTCTAATCAATACTAAACTCAATGTCAAACTTAAATAGTAGTGCTTTTCACGGTTTGCTACTCATGAAAATCAGTTTGACATCAGTTTGACATCACTTCTCTTCTCAATCAGCTCTACTTAATTATATCTAAATATTTGTATAATCTTTAATTGAAATTAATTTTTAAATTCTATTTATAAACAAATAATTACACGAAATGACTGTTCAAGTTCTTTAAGGCATTAACTTTGCATATAAAGCATATCTTTGCCGTTAGGAATATCTCTTTAAGACTTTCTATCGATGATATCATTTCTTAACAAGCATTTTGGCTAATATTTTGCATATAAATGCATATTATCTGCGATTTATGCATATTTTGCAAATTTAATGCATATCAGACTGAATTACGTTAATATTTATTTAAAACCTGTAAACAGAGATTTATCTCAATTTATGGGTTCTTTAAATATACCATTCTATAGAATATTGAATCCTGCATTCCATGAATTCATAACTAGAGAGAGTCGAAAATATACTAAATATAAAGTTCTCGACCCTTCAATTCTTCGGAAAAAAAACTCATGTTTAAGATCTTTACAACAATGTTATCGAAATAATAAGGGGGAAAATAGAAATAATTATGTTTGGATATCAATTGATGAGACAATACCTGGACAAGGCATAGGTTTGCCTAGGGTGTAGCCCCCCTCCCAAGAAAATTTGAAAATCAAAAAATCGTACCTTGGTCCCCCTTTAATTTTTTTCTGAAAAATTGAAAATTATCCTTTGACCCCCCCCCCTTTGGTTTTGATTAAAATTTCAGATTTTATTAAAAGGACAAAAGCCAAAAAAGGGTCATTTTGGACTTGGTTGGAATTTTGTTTTTTAATGGTTAAATTAAAGCTTATC
>JAUJYT010000783.1:0-15242 GCA_033996565.1 Nanhermannia nana
AATAAAAATGCTGATAATTTTGTTTTTAAAAATAAACTTCAGATATAATTTGAATAAATGGTCTTTTAATGCATTTCAAAGTCAACCAAATAAAGGACTTTACTTTGATTGTGAATCCGTGCTCTTCGTAATGGTTAGCATTTATCAAAAGTTAATTGTTATCAAAGTTGATAATTAAGTAAACCTACACTTGAGAAGAATCAAAGTACAAATTGATTGCTACTTATTATGAATGATTTCGTTCAATATTTTGAATATAAAGTCTATCCCGCATATAGTGAACAATTTTTTTCGTCAAATTGAATTAAACGCATGTAAATCTGTTCGATTATAGTTAAAAACCGCTTATAGTGAACTTTTTTGTGGAACCAACTCGTTCACTATAAACGTGATTAACTTTATTTAGAATAGATATAAGTTTTGTATACAAAAAAAAATTAAAAATTACTTCTAATATTCGGTTAATTGTAAACAAGTTTAGTTTAGGTTTGATTATTGTTATCATCTTTTATTTGCCATTTCTCTTTACATAAGAATTGCAGTATCAGTAGCTTTGAACCAGTTCTTAATTAAAGTTAATATAAGACTCTTTTATTAAAGCTCATGTCTTTATTGACCAAATATTGTAAGTATTAATAGAGCTTTTAGTACCCGTGCAATAACTTTTACATTTTAATGTCGAAAATTATCGTTATCTTCATTGAAGAATTTTTATACAAACACTTGAAGTTATATAACTGATACAAAATAGCAATAATTATGATATAATAATAAAGTTAAGTCGAATCTAAATCAATATATGTTTTCTACAGGTATTTTACTTGTAATGCATAATTTTTACTATATTTCTAGTATTTTTTTGGCAGTGATAAAGTCAAAAGCAAAAAAATTTTAATAAACAAATTATAATTTTAATAATAATTTTAATCTCAGGTTTAAGTCTTCATACAATTAAAAAATGGTTCAAAACTTGTATTTAAGGCGTCATTACTTAAACACTCCGTGAATTTTCTTATCCTATTCATGAAATACTCAAAATATGTTAAATAACTGTTTTCTTAATTTTAATTCTTATTTGAAAGAAGAAAAGTATATCAAAGTATATCAAAGTATATCAAAGTATATCAAATATACTGTATAACTCACATTAACTTAGATTCAATACTTATTTAAACATTTCAAAAAATAATATTCAAATTAACATAACTTATCAGAAATACTTAATTTGCATTCATGATAAAGACTATTCTCTGCGATATTCAATGCGATGAATATCTACGAATCCATCAATCCATAGGACGCCCACTTCTTTGTAAGACATTCTATGGTTAAAATCGCACAAATGAGAGCCATTCACAGAAATTCTATAATATTCGTGCTCCACATGAATCGTAACACTAAAACTGTTTCCTCTATGAAACGAATGATTGTGTCGGTGAACGTCTTCGATTCCCCAACTTTCATGATGTCTTGAATTGAGGACAACGTGGTCTTCATCTATTCTGGGATTGAAGTGCAATGCAATACTACTGTGATGTCCCGCCTCAGGGCCCATATCATGACCTTTGACTAAATTAATATCAAATCTTCCCGTTTGATGTGGTACATGACCATCAATATGGATAACAGTTCCGTGATGTACGCCATCGGGTATATGTCCCCAAAATGGGACCGCAGGATGACTTACGATATGCATTATTGTAGTGTTAAATGAAATTTATTTAAAAACTCCCAAACTTTGAAGTCAACACTTTTTATAGGAATCTATCAGTTATTGTCTAATTTGTGTTATCAAACTTTTTCTCATTGTTTGTTAAGCTCATTAACAATTGGTGTGCAATACAAGTGTAGTGTACTTTACAAGTGTAGGTCTAGTCTCTATCGGTTAAGGAGTTTCAGTAAAAAGAGTCAATATTTTCAAACAATAATTTGCAAAAAGCATTGTTTTCAGTCTTGTTATTTAAATTCATTTAAATCATGATAAGCATCAGTGTATTCAACACTAAATTAGCTTAAAATTTATTAGTTCTTAATTAAACTTGAAAGCTTTAAATAACTCGTACAGTACTTTACTGGGTATAAAAATAAAATGAACTCTATTTTAAACTATAGATATATTAAATGCAAAATAATTTAATTAATTATGTAAAAGTATGATTAATGAACAATTCAAAAATAACATAAACAACTCTTGCATACACTTTATCTAAGTCTCCATCAATTTACTAAACTTTATGCATGAAATCTTATGATTATTTCAATTGAATTAATTAGATATTTATTAATCGAAAATAAATTTATTTCATACGCTTTGGATTATACAAATTTAAAAATAACTTTTACTTTAAACCAGTTTTAAAGCTATTTATTTTAAGATTTTCGACTTGAAGACTAATAAATAAGATATGCATGTATTCCATCAGTATTAAGACGATTTACAATATGAAAGCATATGTTTTATTTAATTTCTTAGCAGTATTTTAATGTAAAACTAGACTTATTTTTTAAATATCCTATAAAACTATTTTTGTCTATAGATAATTTTTGTCCTTCAAGTTATTAATTCTAAAATTATAATTTATACCTCAAACTAATGTAAGAAATTAATTGAAAAGCTGTCAGTTATTAAATTAATCTATTTATCTGTAATTATTTAAATTAATATTTCTATAATAAAAATATCAATCATGATCGAGAACATTGATCCTAATATTAATAATAAAAAATAGCTCACTGTGTGATGCGATTCGAAACCAATTAAGATAATTCTTCACTTTTAATTTCAGAAAATCCCATAAATTATTTTGTGATTTAAAAAATTCTATATAGGATATGAATATATTAGCATAGATAAGATCAGTTAATATTTCATTTTTCTTACGCAATTCAATGAGTCTTTAGATGTAATGTTAGATTACATGAATTCTGAGCTCAAGTTATTAAGTGTTTTTATAATTAATACTGAAATTATTAATTTCAATACAACTCTATTTATTAAAAGCTTAAAAACTGAAATCCAATTCAAAGAGTTTTTATTTTTTTCTAACAACAAATACATCCCACCTGTTTTATGTTGGACAAGTTGGTGCAGCAAAAAGTGTCCAATATAATAAAAATTAACTAATTATGTATAAGTGGTCGATGCGGAGTAAATGACTCGTTATGAAAATGTTCATTAAAACCGGGATGGAATGTATTCTTTAGTTTTCAGCTAAAAATACAGCAATGAATTTATTATTGATGAGAAAATTAAATTAAATGTTTCTGTGATATGCTTTTTATAAAGTTCTTATACACTTGAGTTCATTGAAGTAAAATAATTGTTGACTCAAATCAAATCATGAGTTTGATTAATAACTAATTATTATAACTTCCTAACTATAGAACATAAATTATAACCAATTTGCATTGGTGACTGCTACTTAACATATAAAAAAATGAATAATAACTATTAAGACGAAACCAATGTTAGTCTAACGACTGAATTGCAACCAACAAAACTGTCAGTAACTGAAAAGCAATTGAAGTATGAAAAGAGATATTAAACGTGCGGAGTTGTGGGTAAAGATAATTTATATTTAAATTCATTTTTAACGAGTAGTATCACATATCAAAATCAAAGTTTTAGTTTTCAGTTCATTTTTAAGCATTTCAATGTCGAGTTCATCATTTGAATTGACGTAAACCTCTTTTTATGATTAAAAACTGGATATTTAACAACCTTTATATGAATTCGTATCCCTATTTCAGCATCAATTATACACGACAAGGACGTAAATACCAGTTTATTCGAAGGAAATGTTGCATACAATGTTTGGTGCGGTTGAGATAAGTTGTTTGTGCCGCACATAACTACGAATATGAGTAACAGACAAATGGAAAGTAACATTTTTGCAGCGAAACGCTTAAAGTATTTATTTGTTCTATTTTTCAAACTTTTATCAGACAAGCGATGAATAACTTATATTTTCAAATAACACTTATAACTAACATAATTGTAATAATAAATGCAATTCAATGTGATTTCGATAAGTTTACAAATGGATGCGAAGATTCATTCGGCTCCCAATGCAATAAGACATCAAATGAGTGTCAGTGTATAAGTGAGTTTACTGTTCAAATAGATAACTACTGTTTGCCGCCGAAAAACTGGTCAGAGCCGTGTTTTATATCAGCGCAATGTAAAGCTACGCGAATCGCGAACATCGGGTGTTATACAGAAGAGAAAGAAATAGATATTAAAACTTTAAAAACATGGATTAATTCTGTTAACGTTTTTAAAATAATAGGCATCTGTACGTGTCCGCCAACATACTATTTAAGTTCTCGCAAAGAATGTGTATCTAAAAAGCTATTGAATGAGAATTGTTCGTCATCTCAAGAATGCGTTGCTTCGAATTCTTATTGCGATCAAAAGACCAGAAAATGTAAATGCAATCCAACACTTCGTTATTCGGCTAAAAAAGGTAAGTGTGTAACGCAGTTGATCGGTGAAACTTGTTCTAAGAATGAAGACTGTGCTACACACGACCCTTTTGCCGAATGTAGGATAGGTTCGTGTCAGTGCAAGTCTGGCTTTGTTTTAAGCAATTTAGGAAAATGTATGTTCGTCAGAATCAAAGGCACTTCAAATCACTTATTAATGATGTTGATTGTCATCGGAACTGCTCTTGTGTTTGCGCTGTTGAGCTCAGCTCATAAAAAATGGTCCGCTTCTGACGATGTTTTTGATAGGAATAGAAATCAAAGATTTAATGATAATTTAGTAATGAGAAGAGTTTTTCAGTCACCTAATAATAATCGTTCAAATGTAAACCAATCAATGAATTGTCACCAGTCATATCCTATGTCATTATCAGCGCCTTCTTTAGCAATTATTTGGCCGCTAAGGCATCAAAATGAAAGTTCAATTAATCAAATCTATTTAGAAGACGGACCTCCCAGTTATGCAGAAGCCATCAGTCAGAGTGATAGCAATATTCCTGTAACTCCTGCTGTAACTCATAATCAGTACATTAGTAATAATGACATTACTACCAATTCTAGTGATAATAATAACAACAGAACTATTGAAAGCAATTCAACAGTAATTTCAAATACGACTGTTTAACACTTTGTATAAATTACAAACATTTTCTTCTCATTTATTTGAAGGAAACTTTTAATGTGCGGCTAAATTAATTCAATCGATAATAACTATTATATTGTTATGATTTTATTTAATATTAAATAATGTGAAAATAGCTTTTAATATTTTTATATTCAATGAACGAATCACTTTCTCTCTGATATAATTATGACATTGAAACAGTTTTTATCGGATTTAAATTCAATTTTAAAAAGTTAATGATCGCAATTCAATCAAATACAAGGGCAGTAATGCTTCCCTTGACTCCACTTCATAGCTCATCGAAATCAGATCGAAACGGGAACACACATTATCTCAACTGCCATAAAATCAAAATTCAATTTTTCCAATTATTTATAGACTTTCATTGAATATATTTAATTAAAATATGAAGTTAAGTGAAATTAAGTTTTTCTTAAATGAAAAATTGGTTAAATATGCATATTATAGCATTAAAACAGTGTTTATGTCACTTGAAATAAAGTGGATTGAGTTTATGGGAGTCGAGGTATAGTCACTCAAAATCTTATTACATTTGTCATATACCTGGTATCTGAAGCCAGAGAAAGGAAGATACCATAAATATCAAAGGGGAGAGCACTACCGTAACTACCTATGGGGCTAAGGGGGCTACAGCCTCCAGAGGTTTTTGAACATTAAGAGTAGGTCTGTAGCAATTTTTAAAAATTACCATATTTTGTAATTTTCCTATGTTTAGCGCCCCAAGCTGAAAATCCTGGTTACGGCGCTGGAGGAGAGAAAAGAAGTTTGGTTTAAATCTATAGAACAGTATATTCATTTATTAGGTTATTTCGATTACCGGTACACGAATTTTTCATTAATTGTACAAATAAAAAAATTTCACAACAATATAAATTTACAGAAATTAAAGTTTGTAAAATATTAATATCAATAACAATAAATTATTATAGAGTTAGTGTAGAAACAAATTTTTATTCTCATAAAGACTGCATTTCCTCCAGCAATCATTACATCCTCTATTCGAGCGCTAATTCAAAATCTCATTAGCATTAGTGAAGGCCGTCTTGTCTTTTATGTTTAATAATTTGAATATAATATCATTATTTACACGATTTAACTGACTCTATACTGAATTGTATTTTATTTTTTACTTCATTTTTAAAGTTATACAAAATTAATTTGAGTTTTTATGCTCATTAAAAAAATAAAATATATAAGAATTATATTCAAGTTAATGAAGACCTAATTCATTAAAACAGTTTTGATAAGAATTATTAAGTTTTTTCTTTAATTTACATCATTTCCTATATTTATTTCATAATTTTGAATTTCATAACAAGCAAAGCGTGAAATTATAAACATATAACAATTCACATACTTATGCTAATTATCTTTAGAAAGTTAGCCCAGTATTAAATTTGAATCAAAAGGAAAATTTAAATTTCAAAATTATTCTGACTTTTTGTAATAAAATAAAATTTTTTTGACATGATTTCTATTTTTCTGAGCTTTAATCCTTTTGAAATGACATTTTGATTCAGTCAGTTCTCAAATAAGAGCTGATCATTGACACAAATAAAAAAATTTAACATTTTTAAAGTCGAAAATATTCTATTGAGAAATCTAAACAACTATTCAAAGGACAAAATATTTTCACTTTTATTTAAATATTATATTTTGTGAACAACTGATCTGCAAAGATATTAAACGACACCTAATAAGAAAAACTTTATTTTTTGGATTTTTTATGTCTGTTACTATTGGGAAACATTTATGAGTAAATCATTATTTCCCAAGACTTGACTCATCTCATCAATTGCTTTATAACGATCCTTAAATCCTAATCCATGTCAACGACTATCCATGACTTGATAACATTTTAATTCATAATTCATTTAATGTATGACTTTCTGGTCATTTTATTAAAGCTATATTTGAATAATTAAAAAGTGCAGTTTTTTAAGTTGTTTGAAACAATTGTTAAGTTTTTAATAAATTAAATATTGTAAACTATCTGCGTATTCAATATGTATGAGCCGCATATTTTCCCGTTTCAATGTCTTGAATGAACCAACAGTTACGTAATGTACGGTTTCATATGAATTTTCTTTCATGAAAACAATACCATTTATTCTGACTGTTAATAACTGATTAGAATTTCTATCAGCGATGTTTAGAATGCATTCAGTAAACTTTTTTGAATCATCACAACTAAGAGAGTCGACTCCATTGCATTCACAATTGATTAATGTGAAAATTAATTCTAAATTCTTGATATTTGGAAATACATTAATGAATTTCAAGAATGCGTTTACTTTGAATTGAGAACGCATTAGACAAAGAGATCGGGCTTTCAGTGAATTATTTATGTTTCCAAGCAATTGGTTTGAGAACAGCTCGAAATCTGTTAAACAAAGATATGTCAGATTTTTCTGTAATTTCAACTTAAAGATAGATTCAAACGAAATGTGATGACCATTGATGGGCAATTGATTCAAATCTAAGCTTTCACAAATAAAATTTCTCATATTCACTACAATAAACATATCTTACATTTGTAATCTTCTAATATATCTGTGATTGCGAATTATTAGATCTCTCACTGATTGCAGATTAGTTACGCAATTATTAAATGTATAATTATTGGGCTTAATATACGATTGTTCTAGTGTTAGAGAATTGATAGTATTTCTCACTCAATCCAATGTGTTTCTCATATAACTCTAATTAATTATTTTCAAGCTTTGAAGTGATGACAAATGTGTGAACAGATCAACAATTTTCTCGTTATTTATATTCTGTGGTAAATAACATTCAAGTGAGAGATGAATTATTCTGTTGGCGAACAACTGACCCATTCTTTGCAATCCCATTGATTCCAACAAAACATTTTCTAAACTCAAACACTTTAATAATTAGTATTATTATAACTTAGTTTAAATAATTGTCTAACGTATTATCACTTATAGGTCGCACTTTAAACACCATTACTTATGTTTAAATATAGTTTACAAAAGAACTCATGAAATAAAAAAAATGAATGTCTTAACAGTTATCCCAAAACTGATTTTCATGCTATGCTTTACAATAAGTTCATTAATAGAAGTGTCGAACGGAATCATAAGCCTATACTTCCTATTGATTCCTTCATTTAACTCATCACTAATCCAACAAAATTATATGCAATCACTTTCTTCTGCTTTTTTATAGCATTGATAATTTTCTGCATTTTTGGTAACATTGGATTAGCCTTAAGACGATTCCGAACTTTATTTGCTGAACAGTTTGAGCAGAAAAGAAAGAGCAGAATAAGTTGTCCAGAATATGGCTCTTTCAACACTTTAGTTGTTATATTGTTGGCCACAGAACTGATCGCCAGAATCTATACTCAAATCGATATTTTTGAAGTTATTTTTCAAAATTTTTATGAAAGTATAATAAAGTCTTATGAAAACATAGACCCAAAGTGTAAATCGGATCAAATCAAGCAAATAAGTGATGTATTCATTGATGAAATGCAAAGAAAATATGTTTGCTGTGGTTTTGATTCCTATAAAGACTGGTATATTAACCAACAGTTCCAATTGGGAAAACTTCAGCATTCTTGTTGTCCTGTTTCGTATTTAACTTATGATTGTGGTAAAGAAAATAAGTTTTATTGCAAAGAAGAACTCAATCTTTTTATTAAAGGTTGTGGTCCTATAATGAGTGTCTTATTCGCCAAATATAACCCGACATCATATGGTTTCGGATATTTGTATATTGTACTCAAAATTCTGTCTTTATTAACATATTTGATTTGCTATAAAAAGGTTGTTAAGAATCACTGCAAAGGATATCAAAAGTTGCCGTTTCTTTCTAAACAATAATATAAAACTAACAATTTGTTTAATAAATCTATAATTTATAGAATTATAAAAACTTTATTTAAAGAGTATTTAATCCAAAAATTCAATTCTTTCTAAATATTTCTTCACTTACATATTCATTAAGATATTATTTCATTTAAAATGTTTAAAAGAAACGGGTTAGGTATGGGTCGAACGGCATTATAACCCAATACTTTCTAATGATTCCTTCATTTGACTCATCACTAATCCTACAAAATTACATGCAATCACTTTCTTTTGCTTTTTAGAAGAAAAAACTATTTTTCTTGAAGTTCAAGTTAAACTTTCAAATTGAATTTTATTTGTCGGAACAGATAAGGCCAGCGAAAAAATTTAAGCAAGTTTAGTAATTTGGCGATAACTTTTAAAAAAAAAATATTTTTGAATACAATTTAAGTATTTTATTTATAATTATATTTCATAAATTATTGCAATTTCAAAAAAATAGACTAAACTTGCTTAAATTATTTGGATAGCGTTACTGTAATTAAAACGTTTATTTTTAAATTAATCATTATCTTTATTGGAATATTTTTTATTACATTACTTGTTTGTATAACTTTATTGACATTTAGTATATTTGGGATTCCCTGTTATCGGTTTTAACCGATTTTAACCGATAAAACCGTCGAATCAATTGATGATCGATTGGGTTAAAACGGTTAAAATCGGTTAAGATCTATTTTTAAAATGGCTGAATAAATATTGAATTAAGCTAAAATTTTTATAAATTCAAAGTTATAAATAAGTTATTACATCAAACTGTAGTATCAAATATTTGAAGCCTATTTTTAAAGATAGTTGAGCTTTCTTACTAACCTTAATTTACTTTTACATTGAAATAATGTTCTGAAAACATTTATTTTGGTTCTCACAGATCATTTAAATTTAAAGCAATTTTTATAATAAATTAATGTAAAATCAAATCATTTAATGAACTAATAATTTTATAAATAATAAGTTATAACAATAGCCACTAATAATAGGAAGAAAGAGGAAAACATTAAAAGATTGAGTTAAAAAAATTTGAAGATTAAGCTATTATTGAACAAAATTCGAGTAAATCTGACGAAGAATACGAAATAGTTTTAATTAATTAAAAATAGCGGTGAATCGAGTGTAGTTCAGGCGCAAGATATTTGTAATTTGATGATAGTTCTCAGTTTTGTAATCCCATTCATGTAAAATCAATATTCAATTATATGTATAAACAAAATTTTTATCCGATTTTAACCGATTTCACAAATTTTTATATTTTTTAACCCGATTTTAACCGAATTTAGAAGTACTTTTAAATTTTACAAAATTTAAAAACCGAATTTCGGTTAAAATAATTTCCCCAATTTTAATCGCCTAATCAGAAAATTTATTTTAACCGAAATCGAGGAACCAGAGTTATACTGTATCTAATGTTCAGAGGAGAGGGGAGTATGTAAATTCACTCTTCAGACATAAACTAGTATTGTCTATACCAACGCTTTTCAAACTGGGGGCCATGGGATAAAAAAATTAACATTAGCTTCTATGGAAAGGGGCCACGGAACAAAAAAGTTTGAAAACCTATGGTCTATACTACTAATTAGACAGAGTTAGTAAAAATCGCAAACTAATAAAAATGCAGCATTAATTGTACCTCTACAAATAGTACTTTATATTTACTGTAGATGGAATTGTACCAACCTAGTTCAACGGGCTTAACTATAATAATTAAATATGATTAAGTTAAAAAAGCTACAAAGCAGCGGGATCTACTAGTATAATTTAAATTTTTTTAAAACAAATTGACTTGTGCTGTAACTACTGTACACAAAACAAAAGTTTATAATCGTTTTTTTGGTACATGATTTTTATTATTCTTTTTGACAGGTCTTCTTTTATTTCCTTAAACCTGCGATCAATTATACAGTAATATATAGTTTTTATGCGTTATTATTGATCTCAATAAAAGAAATAAAACTCATTTTTTAAAAATGTATGCTTTGAATTAAATTCCTTAATACTAACCAATTGTGATAATAATCAATATTAATTAAAAAAGTTCAGAGTTTTGAATCAAATTCCTTTAATATATGTCAAAATATTTAGCTTTTCAAATAAATTTCACAAAAGCATTGAAAGTATTAAATGATTTGAAGAACTTTGACAAAAGGTGTTTTCCAATAAATAAAATGACCTTAAAATGTGTATTAAACAATCCAATTAAATGTATTGATAAATTGGGTGTTTGTATATTAGTAAAGTCATTAACTTAATTATTATTTATAATACATAATTAATTTATAAAAAAGATGAAATATTATTTTAATCGTGAGAATTGTGTTAGAATATTGTTGAATTACTTAATCATACAATGAATCATAAAGATATAGCGGTTTTATAGAAATCGCTCTTAAAAATCCATATAAATCTTTATGTATTTATGTTTGACATAATTTTGATTATAGTTTCGCAACTGTTTGTAAAAAGTATCGATAGAGAAAGTTAAATAGTTTTAAAAGTATAAAAACTTTGGGAGTCTTATGATTTGAGTCCCTGACCTTCTTTTGAGCTAATCTTAAACATTAATAAATAAAGCAAAGCAATAAGTATTATTATTTCTTTGGTATAACTATTCAATACTTGGTTAAAAAATGTAATTGAAAGCGTTTAACGCAAAACTATTTGGTAACCGAATTATTTATGAAACGTTTAAAGTTGTGTTATTAATCAAAGTAAAATTTAATGCAAGTCATTGCTCTCATTTATTTCTTAAGCATTACATTACAACTATTTAATAGTACTGTATTGATGTCTCGAATACACTCTATACCCATACCTGCACAAGGCATTGGGTTGCCTAGGGGTTGACCCCCTCCCAGAAAATTTGGAAAGTAAAAAAACTATGATTTATTGGCGGGAAACCCCGTTTTGAGAAAAATTGCCTCATAAAACCGCAGAGTTTTGACCCCCACCCTCAGATTTTGAAAAAATCTTTAAATGAACCTTTTGAATCTTTTGCCTATTGATTAAGGAAGTTTGCACTTCAATTGAAACAGATAACAACTATTTGTTTTGTCTAGAGATTGAAGTCTAGTATGTCAAGAGATTGTCAAGAGGTTGTCTAGAGATTGTCAAGATTCAAGTCTAGTTTAATGTTTTATAAATTACGCTAATTTTCAAAACTCTGTTAATTAAGTTTTTTACTTTTCTCAAAAAAATCATTCATATTTCAGAATATTAAAGGATTTTAAATAATTGAGAAAAGAAAAAATTTATTTAAATCTAAATCAATGTTTCGTTAATACAGATGCAGTAACATCTGTATTAACAGATAATGAAAACAATAATTAATTCTAAGGCTATGACGAGAAATCTAAACCGTTTTATTAGGATTTATACTTTTTTATGCCTTAAGGAAATAGTTATTTAATTTATTAGTATCCTGGAGTCAATTCAATTAAGCACTTCTATTCAAAAAGGATTATTTATCGTTATGGTCTTCATGTCTTCATTTGCTTAATTATTGTATGATAATTAGATTTTGTGAAACACGAAACCGGAAGTTTTTCTAAATTAGGGAATTCTTTTACTATTAAGAACTCATTTTTTTGGTTTAAGATCTTCATTAATTTATATTTGTTTGAGTTTTATTTGTAAAAGTCTGTGTCTGGTCAACTTTTTGCACAATATATCAAATTTAAAGTCCAAAAGTAACACTAAATTTATAACTTGTGATTAAAATAATCTCACTTTGTATGAGCTTTAGTTAAGGCATTTTAAAATAGATATTTTTCTTGACTTATTTTAATACTTGTTTTCAATATTTTTGTTTTAAAATTAGTTCAATTAACATAGAAATAATTAATACATTTTTGAATTTTTTGAATTTGATTGAGAAACCTTTTCATTTAGGTATTCAAACATTTTGAACACCATTTATGTAAAGAAATCAATTTTTAAAAAATATTTGCAGAAATTATTATACGATTAAAATAATGTTTAATAAGTTTCATTATTAACATAACTACAGGTATTAAATTATTTGAGGAATCTATTATTTAGCTTTCCTAACATGATATTGAGCTTTAACTTATATTGAATGCTAGAGTTTAAGTTAGAACTGAGACAAACTCAAGCAATCTTATGTTGTTGATTGACCCTGCGTTATAACCAAACCAAACTTTAATAATACTAAATTTACTTCTATAATAATTAGTTTAGTTAAAGTTAGGTTAGCCCAATGGGTACGTATACTGCAGTGCTTCAGTTGCATTTATAACGTTATAAAATGAACAAAATAGTTCACATTTTGCAAAACCTAGACTTACACCAAAGCAAAGCTGATCATAACACTAATATTTAAGTGAATTTAGCTGATGATCTTTCTATGGCACAACCAGTGCCATACCCAGAAATTCTTGGTTGGGGCAGACATAAGGAAAATTGGAGATTTGAAACAATATTTTACAATTACTATAGACCTAAACATAAATTGGTGAAGATCTATGGGAGTCTATAAGCACATCCCAGTTACGGCTGTGATGGTAACTGTTATAACTTATCTAACACTTTAAATATTATACATTTAATAATAATTTAAATTTAAATAATAATAATAATTAAATAAAAGCGTAATTTAATTAAATATTACAAATAAGCATTAATTGTAAACTTATTAAACTAAAAATTATTGCACAAATATTTTCTATCTGTAAAAAATTTAATTGTAGCTGAAAATCATGACGTTTAATAACCAATATCTGACCCCTGACCCTATCAGATAAAATTTAATTTTGCAAATGACTAAAATCCTAAATGATTTGAAATAAAGCTCTATTATGTGTGAGCTGTGTTTTCAATACAAATTCATTGTGAGAGTTAATAGAGAAAGGACTGGAAAAAATCAATAGGAGTTAACTTGAGGTCAACTGTCTATTGGATTGAGACAAAGCAGAGCACATATAATATTTATAATAATTATAATATATTAGAAGTCATGACAATAGACTTAATGATTGTTTTCCATTCATTTTTAAAACAATTTCGATTTGAGTCAAAAAAAAGTTTTTTTTTATAAAATAATACATTTCTTTTTTTATTTGCGTTGTGTTTCGGGGTTAAGACATCCTCTTTAGTATTCATTACGTTATTTGTATTCATTAACAGCTGATTCTGTTTAAAGAGACTATAACTGAGTGAATGAGAGTCTGAACGAGAGATTGTCTGAGAAATAAACAGAAAGTCATTGAAAACGATCGAAAAGATAGAGAAATGTTATTAAGAGAGCCAATGATTAAAGTGCTGTCATTTAAACACAATTATCACTATTTAGACAATAAAAGCCTTATATTTTTTGAGTCCATTTTTGATTTGCTTGAAATCTAATAAAAGCAAAAATTTCCCATTTTTTAAAAGCAGAGAAAATCTGTGATAAAAACAAATAATTAAATGAATTTATTTTTATAGTAATGTAAAAGAAATAAATAAAATAATAATAACATTAATTATGAAACTGATCAGTAAATTAATAGTAATATCAATAGCTTTGCTATTATTACCAATAATAATAACATTGCGGACAATACTATACTATCCGTCTCCTGAAGAACTCGAGTCGTGTCCCAAAACACATGAACCTATTTCTGGTAAACCAATAATAGACCGGTTTGTGGAAGCGCTCAAATTTCGTACTATTACTAAAGGTCTTCAGGACTACAACACTGTTGAACTACAAAAATATGTCAACTTTATTATCAAAAGTAATTTTATTTCTATTTAAATATATTTCTAATTTATTTAACGCTAACTTTCAATGCACTCAAAGGTTATCCAACTCTTCATTCCTCGCCTTTCGTTAAATACGAATTAGTCAACAATTATAGTCTCTTGTATTCCATCCGTGGAAGTGATCCATCACTTAAGCCATACTTACTTTGTGGTCATTTAGATGTAGTTCCCGTTGAAGAAGACAAATGGGATGTGGAGCCGTTCGATGGCGTCATCAGAGATGGCTTTATATACGGCAGAGGAACAATTGATGTCAAGAATATGGTTATGGTATCAGTTGATCAGTTGTTTGCTTTGCATTTACACATATTTAAATACATTTTTTTAATTTTAGGCTATTTTAGAGTCTTTGGAATATTTGCTGAAAAACGGGTTTAAACCGAAGCGAACTTTTTATGTATGAATTTTATCAAAATTGATAATTGTTTACCGTTATATCAAAGTATATTTTTAACTTTTCCAAAGGTTGCCTTTGG
>JAUJYT010000784.1:0-15234 GCA_033996565.1 Nanhermannia nana
TTAATGTTATGAATATATAATATCCAAAGGTTTTGACAGAAAATTAAAATTAATATATTATGCAATATATGATACTTCGCTCAATCATTGCCAGTACATTCTCAGTAATAATGTTTAAGTACAGTATAAGTTATCAGTTAGGAAAAGCCTATTTTAACTAAATATTTATAGAATAGATGAACATTTCCTCTTTAGCTTATAAATAGTGAATAATTTTTTCGGCTTATTGTGAAATAAAATTCTGTGTAACTTAAAAAACAAAAACATTTTTACTTAGTTCTGTGTCGCTTGAGTTTAATATTTAATATTTAGAGGTTTACTGTAATACTGATATATTATTATTTGCATTGTAACTGAATTTATACATTTTTTTGTACACTTATTTTTGTTAGTTTTAGGTTTTTTACATTTAGCCCACTCTCGGGGGTCTTTTTAATTTCGAAATATTTATTCCTCTTTTTAATTCAAAGAATTTTGAAATTTTTGCTCAAATTTTCATTAAGTTTATTCATTAGATTTCATTAAATCAAAACATTTGAAAAGATCTTTACGTTTGTATACATTAAATGTAATCTCTTATTGCATTGACATTAATGTATTGCAGAACCGATTATATTAATGAAGCATTAATTTAGAGTTTGCTCTTTCATTGCACTTTGAATGCAATTTCTGAAGCAATACATACATACACAAAATTGTATCTAATTATACCCAGAAATGATGTTTTTTAGGCTTAAAATTTCAAATTTTGTATATTTTTATCTTTCAGTTACAGTTAAACCACAGATATGTTGTATGTTTACTAATACTCAAAAGCTATCAAAATATTTAAATTTGAAACTTAAGAATATTTATTGGGCTTTAAATCACATGAGAATATATTCTTCTAAATTCTGAGACAATACCCGGCGTCACACCGAAAAAGCAATTCATTACCTATAATGCTATCCTAACAAGCATTTAATGCAAACCAAAGTATTTAAAAGCAAAGACACTTTCCTGTCAGACACTAATGCTATTACTGGGAAACTAGTATTTTATACACACAGCGAAAATTGAGTTTACTATCACTTCAACTCTGTTTATCTATTTTGAAGTTAAATTGATGTTCAAAAAGTTATTTATTGCTTTACAATGTTAACGGATATCACGCCATAGAATGACAATAAGATATTATCGGGTTTTAATTGAAATTTGATTTATTATGATTATTAGGGTTTAAAACAACTCCAATTGTAAGAATGTATTTAACTGTTATCATAATCTCTTTCCTAATTATTTTCAGAACTAATCAATCATTTTGACTAATTCTCAATAGTTTTTTGTTTATTATTTATCATTCAAATGCTCTAAAATTTACTTACAGTTAATCCACTTTATAGTGAAACGTTAGGGCATTTACTATAACGAAATTTCACTATAAACCAAAAGTTGTATTCAGTAGTTATAGTCAACGCTTCATTGTAAAGGGGTTTTCATTATAGCATATTTCACTATAACGGGAATAAACTGTAATATAATTATTTTTATAATAATTATCATCTAAATGAAAATTAATTTCGTATAAAACTCAAAAATAAGTGCAGCAAAAGCTAAATTTTTGAAAAAATATTGTTACAAAAAAAATATAATTTTCTCGAATTAAATCTCAAATATGACAAAATGATAACTAACTCCAGTTTTTACCTATATTTAAAACCTAAATAACCGAATGACTTGTTTTCCTTAAGCGCCCGAAACACTTAACTGATAGCAAACACTTTGTTTTTCTAATTCACGGCAGAGTTTTCTACTAATTCCTCGATCTATTGGAAGGAAAATTTCATCTATCAATTGAATGCTCGGGCAATAAAACTGAGTTAAGGGTTGCCTTAAATGCCTGTATTGGCACAGCAAAAGCGATCCGTTTAATTAAATTCATGCGTTAGATCTCCACTAATTTAGACAAATAAATCAGCCGATTGGGCATCACTTCTAACATTATTGTCTGCCTTATACCAGAGCTCCTTTTCTCCCATTCATTTTAATCCTAAGTTTTCATTCAATCCGCGATTTACTATAGATTTTGGTTTATATTCGACACAGAATTCATTCTCTTCTCTGTCGTATATATTCTCGAGTTATATAACTTTTTTGTTCAACTCTCTCACTAAAAGTCAGTTCAAGTAATTTAATCGCAAGAACTTTGGTCTTGTCTTTTAATCACTATATTGCGCCTCAAATCTATATCCATTTCTTTCGACATACAATATATTCTCGTTATAAGACTTGACCGTTCATTAACGATAACACAGCAAAAATGTGTTCGAGATTATAGACTAACAACACTTCACTGTGTAATCACTTATTTAATACACAGTTTTTTTCTCTTTAGATATCGAGTTATTTATTCAGTAGTATTTGTGTCAACACAGAAAATATTTACTCTTAATTATAAACCGGTAGTCAACCAGAAAAAACGGCTTTAATTGAAAAATAAACTCTAATCTCAAAAGAAGTTTATAAGAGTTTTTGACTTTAATTTGATAACAGTTTTGACACTAAAGACCAGTTGTTATGGGAATAGTGAGCCCTTTCTTAAGATTAGGTAAAAATGTTTTTTCAAACACTCAAAATAGAAATACGAAGTAATAGGAAAATAAAATAAAATATTGTCTGAAAAAAATATTATCGCTTTAGTTCTTGTGTAGCACTCATCGAATCACAAGCGCTTACAATAGAAATAATAGAGTTTCTATCCATAGGAAGTTAGAAAAATTGCTTTTTATAGTAGTATTTCTTTCCTTTTTTCTAATGAAATGACTCGGAGCTAGACTTTTGGCCAACAAAACCATCGACAGTCTGCCTATCGATATGATAGTTTATTATGAGATTAACTATGAGTAGTGATTAAATTCTGGCTATTTTTTCAGAGTTTATTTCAAATAAGAATTTCGAGAATAATTTGATATTTCAGGATTGGGTTCATTATTATTGCGATATTTCTTTTTATCTATAAATGGAATATTCTTTCAAAGACTTTTGTGTGGCATAGAGTTGAGGATTGAATTTTTTTTCTCAATATTCGGATTATATATGTCTTTGTTTTTTCTTATGTTTTCATAAATTAAGGTTAGATTTTAGTAAAGTTTGAATAATATTTTGGAGATTAAGGTAAATAGTGTAGGGGTTTAAGTATTTTCTCCTACATGAAAATAAAAGATGACTCAGAATATATGCATTTAATTTACTTTATTGTAAAAATAAAATCCGATATTAACAAAATTAAAATTTTAAAATTAAGAATGAGTTTGTTTTATTGGCTTTTAATTATTTTATCGAAAATTGTAGTTGCCCTGGAATTAAGCTTAATTATGATCACTTTTTTAATTACTCTCTTTATAGCTTATTTTCATTTGATAGAATGTTTTTATTTGAGATTATTTACTATTTTAATTTGATGAAAATTATAAACTGTAGAACAAAATTTCAATACTTCACATTTGATTCTATAATTTATTAAAGAAGCATAATTGGGGTAAATGGTATAATGCGCTTAACTTAAATATTTATTTTTCTAGCCTTCTGAGAAGCGAACTCTTGAATAACAGCATCAAAATTTATATGCATCGTCAGTTTGAACTCAATTGATAAAATAGAAATATTCGACAATCTTTCTTGTGCCATTGTGGATCTTAGATAGTTGTTTGTTAGTTTTAGTTTACTTGTGGTATTGTGTCTTATTGGATGCAAGTGTGCGTTGCGCTCTTGCTTTAGTAAGTAAATAAGTGAAGTAAGTGAATTCGAATCGCACCGTATCGAATTCGCGTATTTTTATCTATCTATGGCATAGATTCTATGCGATATCGGATTAATAAATACTTTAGAACTTAAACGATAAAAGTCTTGAGTTATAAATAATCCATTCATTAGTTATAATTGATTTCAATTATTAATTTATTTATCAAAAAATGTATCAAATTATTAGACAACTAGTGATTGAATCACAAAATTTATGTTTAATAGAGATTTCATTATTTTTTAGTAAATATTTAACTAATGTTTGATTTTTTCAACAATTTTTAGTCTGTTTTGAGCGAAAATTCAGTCCGACTTCCGATCGGAACAGAATTCAGTTTAATTAGTGTCGAACAATGGATTGCGTTCTGCAATCAAACTCATGAATAGCGCAGAAAATAATGTATTTTTTGGTAATTTCGATGAAAAAGACGTTAACTTTCATATACGTATTGACAACAGAAAGAGCAATAAAAAAATTGCATTCAATCTCTCGATTCATAGCTATAAGTGGTTTGTTGTCAGGTCTCGAGAGATATCGTCTTTGGAAACACTGGAAAACAACGGAACAAAATTGGGTTTAAAAAGTCAAAACTCAACTAAAGGACAGCTTTAGGTGAATGCAGTCATTCATTGGATCAGTTATGAAAAGGCTTCCATCGATTGGTCGAAACTTACATTTAATGTCGCTGTAGAAGAAGAATTGGTCTCTAATTTGTAGGATTTGTCACTCATTTCAGTCTCGAAACCGCCGGTCTTCCCATTTGTCATAAATGGAAAAGCAATTCAATTATTTGTAAGACATTAACCGGAAAAACAAAAGTTTTTGATATCGGAGTCAATAATACAGTATTAGAACTGAAAGCACTTATAGAGTCATTGGAAGGCATTCAAAGACAACTACAAAGACTTGGGTTTTGGGATAAACCTTTGAACGACAATATAATGCAATCTCAATATCATATCAGTAATTAATCGACCATTGAATTAAATATTCGTTTAGGATGTCGTTGTCCTCGTTGTCATTCTGTAGGCATTTCAGACTCTATTACTTCGAGTGAAACCTATTTAAAAGGTGACTCACTTTCTGATTCTGATACCTCTCAAGCAATTGAAGAAGTGATCAATCGATTAAATGGTGTGAAATGGGATCAAAAAGTGTTTTCTGTCGGACGCGGAGTTATCTGTTTGGGCGCGAAATCCAAACAAACCTTCATTTGAACCGATTTTATTCGAGATCTCACTTATGCTATAAATCCTTTCACTATTGAATTTCGAAAAATATAAAGATATTTATATATTTGTTATATTTAATTAAATTCTATCAATTGTCTAAAAAATTTTATTACTGTAATAATTTAATACTAACATTATATTAACAAATATACTATTAATTTAAATTTTCTTATTTATAAGACTTTTATTTGTATTCTTTTCATTTAATAAACTTTTTCTTTTATAAAAATAATATTTTTCTCTTTTAATACCTGAGTAATTACTAATTATGTTGTATTAAATGTTGTTTATAAACATTAAAAGAATTGACAATAAAATAAATTAGGATTTGAACCGAAATCTCATATCAGTTTGCAATTAAATAAGTTTCTATGCATTTCTGGCTCTAACTGAGAAATAGCTATTAATAAAAATAAATTACATATTAAATTAGAAATAAGTACTCCAATAGAATTTATGATCACATTTAACAAATCTTTTGAAGCGCTTTTAGACATATTTATAATTTAAAACTAAAACATTACTTAAAGTAATTAATAATAAATAACAATTAAAATAAAGCACATAAAAGAGTGAATACAAGGTTTGAGAGACTTATAAAACATATGATTCAATTGCAAAACTTATAGCCTTCAAAAGGATTATGTAATTCCATAATCTTATATGAAGTACTGGTATAAGTATTTGCATTATAAAGACCTAAGAATCATTAGATACTGATACCAATAAATGATTAGTATTATATTCATTTAATGCATTTAATATCGGGGTTTTTATTAACTCAATACAAACAAAATAGTGAAAAACTTTAACTAAATTTTATAACACTTTTATTGAGTCTCAAAATAAAACTTTATTTGTATATACATTTGCACAAAACATAATTAAATCTTTAAAGAAATGCTAAACAAGTCAGCAATAAATATATATTTAATAATATTTTATTTAACAGAAGTAATAATTTTAGGATTTATTATAAAATTTACATTAAGTTATTCGAAATGTTATTCACATTCTTTAGAGCCTTTCGGGAATTTCTCGCACAGCTTAACAAATGATATTTGTGGTGGCGGTGGTTCTGCTGCTTCACCTTTTTTGATAAAATCTTCTAATAATTGTTGACATCCTTGAGTGCCATTAAGTTTGAGTGCATCTAAAGAACACGTCTCCCATACATAGAAACCACAACAAATAGGCTTTTTTACAGAATCGGGTAATTGTTCGGGATTTTTCATTATTATCTCTTTATTTCCGTTTACAATATCTGTGAGCTTTTCTGCTAAAGATGTGGTACAGTTGGAAAGTATATTAGCATTTGTGGTCAGACATTGAATCAATTCTGGAGAAGGAGTCACTACTTCTGGCGATAGAGTCTCCACTTCATAGTATTCTACAGGAAATGAAAATACCATTGAAAGACAAACTACAAGTATTAAACAGAACAACATTTTTAGTCGATTTGTTTAATTAAACTTTTTTTAAACAATTAAAACAATTATTATTAAATGATATAATTTTGTTGAAGTTTGTCTTTATATAATTAGAGGTTATGTGGGAAGTAATGCAGGTGTTATTTCATATCTTTAGCTCCACCACTAGTTCGTCACTCAAATCGGTTTCCTTTAAATTTTGCAATTCTATTGAGGTTTTGATAAGAAATTTCTATCAGTTAATAAAGTGTACAGAAAATACTTAAAATACTGAAATTTATTTTTTTGTTAGTCTTATGTTATGAAATATTTTATTTTGTTTTATATAATGAGCGGACCCTCATTTTTGGTGAAAATGAAACTCTAAAATAGATTGGGAATCAGGAAGAAAAGTGATCAAAATCGGGAGTTTTACGGAAAATCTTCTTTAATAAATCCTATAAATAATGATTCTCACAAATAAGTTAAAAATCCTTAATTAATAAATAATCACATAATAACGCACAGATTTTCTGTCTGTTAGTCTATGCACGCGAATACCGGTCACTGTAGAACCGAACCAAAGATATATTATAGCTTAGAATTGTTAAATTTGAAACACTTTACGTGCTCTGAAAAATCGTTGCTATAATCGGGGTTTTGCTAAAATCAGGTTTGCTATAATCGGAACGCTTTAACATTAAACATCCCATAGGAGCTATGCGTGCCTTAAGAATCCTTTGCTAAAATCCAATTTTGCTATAATCCGTGTCAATAAAATCGGAGTCTAACTGTATACGCAAAAGTATATTTTTCGAGACAAACAAAATTTATTTTATTTTTGAAAACTTTTAGTTTTAATTTATTATGAAACTCAACTTTATCGTAAGTTCATAATCTTTATTAATGTTATGAAGTTTTCAAATACAATTTATTAATTTGATACGAGATCCTTTCGAAATAGACTTTATATTTAGACTAACATTCATTCGAGTCAGATTCAAGCAGTGCCGTACCCAGCTATGGGGCTAAGGGGGCCCAGGCCCCTCCCCCAAGAATTTTGAGTTTATTGAATGTAGATTTGTAGGAAGATATTGTGATCTCCCCTATTCCTGGCCCCCAACCAAAAATTTATGGATACGGTACTGGATTCAAGTCACATAATGTAATTCTTAACTCTATTCTAACTATTTTGACCTCTGATATCAAGGGCTGTGTGTTGTCCTGAGTGGTTCAGATAATCCTGGAGTGTACTCACCTGCGACACTCAGCCGAGGATATATAACCAATAACAAGTACCCCTTCACTTATGAAACCTTTTATATTACTTTATTAAATAATATTCTGTATTGTTTCATATTTTAATGTTATTATTTTGTGTTTCTGAATAGAAATAAGTGTTATATTTATTCAAATAAAGAGTTTATTTATTTTGTTTAATTAAGTGTTGTGTTTATAAACTAAACCCATACATACAAGATTCTACCATCTCTGCAAATTCACTTTGTTTTGTTAATTTATGATATTTTTTTTATTAATAAGCCATCTGTATTCTGGTCTGTATTCTGATCTGTATTCTGGTCTGTATTCTGATCTGTATTCTGGTCTGTATTCTCAGAATATAAAAAATTAAAACAACTTTCTGAAGCACATATTTGTTACTATATTAGTGTTAGCCTATTATTTATCAATTCTGTTATGTTTTATTGTAAAACAAGGAATAATGAATTCAGACTTTTAAAAAATGAGACATAATATAAATTTTAACAGAATGATTGTGATACTATTAAATATTTAGTTGTTTAAAATTTTTATAAATCATAAAGAATAGAGAATAGAGAATACTATCTCTTACTTTGAAAGCGAGCATTTCATTAAGATATATACTTTTGTGCAAAGCATAAGTTATATCTTTAGCCAACTGTACAGCTTCATGAAAAATAATTGGTATTAGAAGAACACAAGTGATATAACGTTCATTAAAAAGATAATACTTTGAAAAGCGACATATAAATAGTTCAAATTTGAAGTCAAACATTAAATAATATGTTGTTTTAAATGAAGTCTAAATATAAAATCTATTTAATTAATTTATATTAAGTAATTATAAATTTTTCACAAGATTTTTAAATAAATTTAAGAAATTGCAAACTTTATTGCTTTAAAGTATTAAAGACATACAGCTCTTATAAATATAAACTTTTGCGCTGCTATACGTGAAAGTATATATATTAAAGTGAGAGTTTTCAAAGTAAGAGGTAGTAAATAAGATTTTTACGTATTTCAGAGTTTGTAAATATTTCGATAATTAGAGTTAAACTCATTTATATTATATTTTATTAATTCGATAATGTAATTTAATAATGTTTCTCAAACTAATTAATACAAGCAGTGACAGAAGCTTTGACATACAGTTAATAGAATTCTTGTCAAAAATAAGTGAATCTAAAATTGTTATAATTGAAACGTAACTGAATCAAAATTGCTTATATATCATCTTTTTAAAGTACAGAGTATGAGTTTAAGGCTTTAGTTATTAAATGTTGGAGTGTGTCTCAGCTTTAGATAATGAGTTTTAAATTTTAATTTTTAAACCCTTATAATAAAAGCAATGTTATAGCCTTTACAGCGCATTTGATTTTTTGGAAAATTAATAACACACACACACAAATGAAATCAAAAGAAAGTATTCTGTTTACTATAAAATGCAGTCTTAAATGCCCCGTGGGTTATATCTGTTTTTTGCTTTTATCTGAAAAAATGATTGCAGTCCCTTTGCGTTCAAATCTCATTCAAGTACTGAAATAATGATCACCTGTAATTCACAAACGAATAGTGAGTAAGTAAGCACAGAATAGTTTAAAATTGATTTGTTTGATATACAACAGGTAGTACTAAACAATACACGGCCTCTCATTATCTAAAAATACCACTAAATTTTCACAATTTAAAGACTTCAGTCTTTATAAGATTAAAAAGTTTTCTGAATAAATTGTTTCAGTTATAAAATAATTAAAACTCAGTTTCGTTACGACAAACAAAAATTGAATCAATGTTTTTAATGGCGTCTCTCAAACACAGGTTACTTCGCCATGTAATCTGATTTAATGTCTTGTTTTTTCGCAAAACCCTATTTTTGCATTATTTATTTCAAATGCAGTATAAATAGATCAGATGTCTATCAGTGTGTATGTTTGTATGCTGTGATTTCACAATAATTTAATAAAAAATATTACAGAAATCTCGTAAAAAATTGAAATGCACCTAAATATACAATCTTTTCTAAAGTTGAATAAATTCAAAGGTTCTAAAGTTTAAAAATTTATTTAAATTGTAGATCACTTAATGTAAGTCATTTCATATGCAGTTTAGAATTTTTGTTCAATTATTAACATTTTTTTTATGAATTTTTAGTAATGATTAGTGAAAATTATTTCTTAAAAATATTTTTTGAATTGTTTATTACACACTCGCCATGTTTAGTATAAATTATTTTAGATAAATAAAATTCAATTCAGGTTCTGAACCTCAATTGGGAAATCATTGTTTCTTCAAAGAATATATACAGTATACACAATAAGAATAAATTTGAACGTTTAGATGTAATTATTTATTGTTTAACTTTTTGAATATTAAATTTGAATAATTAGTTTCGTCTCTTAGCGATTGAAAAATTAATTTAAAATGCCATTAAACTCTAGAGTTGAGCATAAATTTGCATCTTATTAACTGAAAAATCATAATATTTCAAATGTATGCTCAGATTTAGCATAATTTCGAATTAAAGCAGCAAACCTTATAATAAAGTAATAATTTAGCTTTGCTTTAGCGCAAAGGTAACACAAACTAAGAGGTCTACTGAAGAAGTACTGAAGAGGTCTACACGCATGTGGACATGAAGTCTGACAGAAAAGATTGTAACTATAGTTGCAAACATAGATCAATAATATCCAATATAGTGGGTGTACTGAAGTATATAAGCACATGTTGGAATATCCAAAGCCGAGTATCACTAGAGCTAAGTTCAAGTTGTATTCTGACTGTGTTATCACTACTGCATTCCGAATCTGTATTTTATACAAAAGTGTGTCGACATAAGTTTACTTCCGTACTTGTCATTTGCAGTAAACTTATTTAATATTTCTTAAGGGTTCATCTGTCACGCAAAGGTAAGGATTTATTCTTATACAGTATATCAATAGCTTAATTAATACTATTCTCTATTATACATCTCTTATATGTGTTAAAACTCTGTCTCATAAATACTATAAGAAATATTATAAGAAACTAAAGTATTATAAGAAAGAAAATTTTATATCAAATCCTATAAAATGTTAATTAGAGTGTTATCTCAACCAAATTTAGGTCAAATCGATGATTATGCTTAATAATAATTTATTGCCGCAAATCGCGTTCGTAATTGTATTGTTGATTACAGTACTTTCGCGGCACTTACATTGTGAGGCATATACTCTTAAATCAAATGATGCCAATAGTCTGCCTCTTCACTCAAATCCCAAATCGGTCTTAAATAACGCCATTCCAAAAGTAAATACCAAACTTCCCGCCGCTTTACCGCCAAGTATTCTAACAGATTATTATAATTCCTTGACATCAAACTCCGGTCAATACTTACATCGGTTACCTTTCAATAATTGGCCTCAAACTGAATTCATACCATTATCTAATGTCGCAGAAGATGAATATGATAATGGAGATGAATATTATGACGACAACTCGGATCAAATCAGATCAGCCCCAAGTGATATCTACTACGCGAACGATGCCTATCAACCGAAGGGTTGGTTTAACGGACCGGTAATATACGATACGCCAGATTCAAACGCACAGAATGATGATGCGAATGAAGTACAACTCGACAATATAATGATGACCTATCTGTTAGACCAATTAGACAAACTTAATAAACAAAAAGAATTATCAGAAAAAAATGTTGAGCCAAAAAGTCTAAATCAAGAAAAAGTTACCACTAGTTTGCCATCAGTCACGCCTTTACCTTCAACTTTAGCGACAATCACTACACACGCGATCCCAAAGAAACTGACATCAAAGCAATTTCGACTCTTTCAACGTGGACAAAAGGAGTTTCCGCTCTTAAGGCCTGCATCTGATAACGACGACAAAGATTCTGGAAATGCGGCGCCTGAATGGCCGGCAGAGTTGGACGAAAAAAAGCTATCAGAGGTAAATTGAATTTATTAAAGAAATTACATATTGACTTATTGAGTAGTCGTCAATAATATATAACTTATTGTTCAGATAAGATACTTAAATATGTTATTATTTGTTGAGTATCTATATTGTCATCAAATACTACCGGAACTAAATAAGCAAATATTTACTGTCTATTGATTTGTCAATTAATATCTATATACCCAGAGCTCATTAAATTTTACTTGTTATTCTCAAAAGTTGAGTATTGATTAGGTTAGGTTAGGTTAGGTTTGTTAAAGAGAGAGTGACTTAAACAACTGAATATTAATAATAATTCCCTGCACTCCAGTCCATGTTTACAGTTATTAAATATACTGTAACTAATAAATATCATAATTTTATATGCTATGGTTCTTACAGGTTTGATATTTTCAAACATAGAATATATAATCCTGAAGGCTCCTCATTATTATGTTTCAAATTAAGGCTTTAACCACAAGTCAAGCTCTGTTCTGACAGTTTTATATATGATAATCGAATATTGATCACGATATGCGCCTATATTTAGTATGAGAGCTAAAAGGATATACCTATAATATATTTATAGATATATAAAACCTTATAATTATATGGCGAAACATTGATTAAACACACAATACATTAAAAGCTAAATTTGAATGGAAGTCATAAAACTTATTACATATTTATTGAGAAAACATTAACGCGAAAAAATATCGATATCTAAAGTACTTTCCTCTATAAATAGAATTTCTAATACAGTTATTATTGTGTAAAAATGGAAAAATAATCACTCATGAAATAAATTATGTTTGAATTTTTCCAACGAATTTAATTCAATAACAAAAAATATTCAAAAAAATTAATTTAACTTTTTGAGAAGCATTACTAGTGCTGAAAAATTATTATTGACCTAAAATTCATTCAAATCTTTCTCTTCAAGATTGTGTTGAGAACGCAAAGAAATTTTGATTAAAATAAAAATTTCTTTCATGTAATGAGATCTGTACAGAATATCTTAACATAGTATCTTTGAGGGGAAGAAGAATAATCAAAATATGATTAGTATTATTGAATAATGTTTAGCTTTGCCCAAAGTATTAAATCTATTAATTCTTAGAGCAGACATAGAGTTAGAATAAGTAACATAGAGTCTCTTGTTATGTGCGTCAGTATATCGACCCGAGTTTTTCGGATATGTTATCCTAAAAAGTTATCGACATAACATAGCACAGCATTAAAGTTTTAGTAAAATTATCTTTGGGCAGCATTGACGCACGCACTCACGTCATTCGGTTGTATTCTGCAGCTCTCCAACTCATTCAGTTCTACTATGAATTGCTTTACGAATACAAATCCTTATTTCGATTTTATGCGAACCAACGTTTACCGCCTAAAAATCAATCACCTCTTTCGTGCTATAAATAGAAACTTTTTGTACAAAACAATCTATCACTGAATCTACTCTATTAAGAGTATTACAAATATAGATCTTCAATGAAGTTTACTTTACAATAATAACTTATTTACTTATCGATTATCTTTGATAATTAGTAAATGACTTGAATTCATTTTTATGACCAAAATCTACTTAATAGGAAGATTCGCTGATGAGTCTCAAACAAATGGGTCAATTGAGGACTGTTCGTGACGTATTAACAGCACAACTCGACAATCTTAAAAAGGAAGGCCCGAAATTGCACTAAATTTAATATTAATTTTTAAATATCTCTGTTTTAAATAAGTGGTTCCAAAATTAATGTAAGAATCAATTCCTATATCTTTATGTCACTTTTAACAATAGATCATAAAAATATGTATTTCAACTCACATGTAAGCGATACTATACTTGGTATCTTAAATAATTTAATGATAAGCCTATAACACATCTGTTCCAGCTTTTAAGATCAAGATATTCGGAATGGATTGTGAATTATGGATTAATTTTTTAATGAAAATTCAAAGACTAATTGAACAAAGTGTAAAAAATATCACATCAAAACTAATTAAGTTTATATCTTAAAAGAGTTTATCGATTGGGATAAAGTTTGACTTTTATATTGTTGTTACTATAAATTCAGTGGTGAATGAATGCCAGCACATAGGTCTGCACTAGAAATCAAATTTTAGTGATTTCTAGTGCTTTCTCTAGTCAACAAATGCGCAATTTGTAACTTTATTGAACTGAAAATGCACTCAATTTTTTGTGATAAAGCAAGTATTTATGTACTGTACTAATAATATAATTAAATAGTATCTCATATCTCACTACTTAAAAGCGTTGTCTTTCCAGTTGTATCGCATGATTTGGTCTGCTTTTAAGCGATTGCTTCTATAAAATTGTAGCTTTTTATTACCCTTTTTGTGATTCAGTATCATTTGATACACTAAACTGTATGTCCAAAAACATAAGGCTTCACACACACAAAATAAGTAATTATTTGGACAATTCTAGACTTTATTATTTAACGTTAAACACACATTTGCCAAGACATGGCTTTTCTTAAATTACTGTAATTCACATAAACACTGTATATCTTTACAATTAAATGGAATAAGTTATAAACACTATATTATTATTCATTAGGTATAATTTTCAAAAGTTTACTGAGAATTTGTTACACCATTATGTGTTCAGGTTTTTATGATTTGGAAAAAAGTTTAAATTTATTAAATATGATTCAATTAATGCACTGTAAATGCGCAAAAGGAAACCAAATTATAAGATTAGATCTATAAAGAAAGGAATTTAAAAACCTGTCTTCAAATTCTTGGTATCTATTCATGAAACTCACTTTAAATATAAAAATAATTTTAATTACTAAATAAGTTTAAGAGAATTCACTTATCAATAAAATACCGTTGAATTGTTTAACCTAATTATTAATGTTTTTCATTTTTTATCAATGATTGAGAGCTTAAAATTAATGCTAATTTGTGTCATCTTTTATTCATTTTGTCGAATTTTAAGCTAAAACTAAGAGATCAACATTATATGAATATTAGGCTTCCTTCAGAGCTTTACGGTGTATAATATTAATGTCTGTTTTAAATGTATGACTAATACTGTATTATAAAGTGTTGGTCAGTGTTTTCATTATAAGCATCAAACCCTAACTTATGTAACATGAGTACTGTACAGAAATCCAATAAAATTATTTTGTGTATTTATATTAAAGCTGAAAAAAATTATTTCAATTACTTTCTTTGGGAATAAAATTGTGAAGAATATATACTGTACTTCACATTACAAAAATCGATTGCACTCAACTCTCGACCCATTTCGAGTAAGTTATGTTAATAGTCTGAAAAGATTTCAAAATACTGGCAATACCTATAAATATAAAACACTTTGCAAGTGATAAAATAATTAAATTGCATTACTTTTTCATTATTAGATTTATTTGAAATTTAAGAATATGTTGAGTAATATAAGTTATCAAAAACAGAAAACTGTTAGGCAATCTACAAAACTGTTCAAGTTTAAATTGTATACCAGAGATTTTCAACCTATGGTACGGACACCAGCAGGTATCACTAAATCATCACTAAATTTAATTTTTAATTAATTATTTCACTATTTTCTCAAGAAATATGGCACAGAATTTTATCAATTATA
>JAUJYT010000785.1:0-15229 GCA_033996565.1 Nanhermannia nana
AAAATATAAATCGATTAGTTATAAAACAAACCTTTATATGGCAACCTATATAGTGCATAGAGAGAGAGAGAGAGAGAAAAGTGAAATTTAGTATATCATTGATACCATTGATACCATATAAGAGATAAACATTAATTAAAATTAAGGCAACTATATCTAGTTCTACTGAATTGCACTCAAATAATTATATATATAAATACGAGACATCTCTTTCTCAATCGTTAAAAGCAATGTGTTTGATGATAGAGAACATCATTTATTTAAGTAAACAGTATTCAGTTCACAGTAACGGAAAACTATACAATGAGCGATAATTAAGCGTAACATGACTTACACGACTACATGAATTTAATTCTTTAACTTTTAAATTAACAAAACTGCAAATTCATCTCTTCTCACTTTATTTTTATACGAACGAAACACTGTTCTAAGACTAAACTTACTCGAAAATAGAATTGGCATTTATTTATACTTTCACGAGTTGTATAAATACAGTTTAAATAAATAATACAATTTAGAAAAATAATGGCTGTAATACTAGTACTGTATATAAACAAAAGTTTAAATTTCATTTTAGGGCTCAGTTCTTCATCATTAATTAAAAGTCAGCTTTATTAAAGTCGAGCACATACAAGAAAGAATCATTTGAGAAGAGAATATATATCTGTGATAATTATTATATATATCGAATCGCTTTTGAGGATATTTTTCAACTAAAGTATAGTTATTACTTAAAGCTGAAACTCATTAGTGATAGGATAGAATGTCAAACAAGAAGCTAATGTTGCTCTGCTTAATGAATATTTTTTCAGACACTCTGATGATTGATTAAAGTAGAGCTCACGTAACTGTTCAGCAAAACTCTCATTTGCTGTTTTAGTGCGTCGACAATATCAATAAATTTTTCAATATATTCGCAAATCTGCTGTCATTTAAATTAATAATTGAGCCAATAATGAGAAGTTTGCCTTTTAATCACCATTTTGGTAACAAATGTGTCACATCAATAACCAGCGATCCTTTTTAGTGAGACTTAAACTCTAATATAATTTATTTAAGAAATAAAGCTTAATAACAAAAGCCAGTAAAATATAATTGATTTATGTAATGCTCTCATCAAAGTAGAGACATAGGCATAGACATAGGCATAGACATAGGCATAGATATAATTTGCAATAAAATTATTTTTATTTACTTCTCTCTATGCAAGTAAACAAAATGAGATTAAAGAAAGAGATGAAACTGAGTTCGACTTCTAATTAGCCATTGAAAGAGTGCAATAAAAAGAAATGTCAAGCATAATGTACTCACGAGTAATTGAACTTATCCACAGCGACAGACATATGCCTGGGCGCGAACGGGCACGAGTATAGGTTGCGATCATCTAAAATATAACATCAAATAAGAAAAAGCTCCATTAAAAGGTCCGCAAAGACTAATTGAGTTACCTTCAGGAATAAGGTCCACGTCGTGAAAGACAAAACAGTGAAAATCGTTTTCTTTCAGTGCTTCTCTCACTCCTGCGTTCATTAAGACTCCTTTATTGAAAGTGTCAGTTCCGAACTGCAACATATTTTGATGCAAACGCATAAAAACAAATGAGATTTGAGTTGTAATTGATTTAATACTAGAGAGTCATACAACACAATAAGACTTCAATAAAAGTTTATTAGCAATGCAGTAAATCTTACTCTAAATTAGTTTTTGAAATAATAATCAGAGTCAAAAACATTCTAATAATTTATAGGTTTGTTATTATTCGTCAGACTCACTAAAATTACTATAAATCTTGAACATCAAACTCAAACACGACTAAAACATTAAATTTAAAGATCTTTCTTTTTCTTATTTGTGCATTAAATAAAAATACTGATCCATTACTCTATGGAATAAACATTTTATTCATATTTTCTAATAAAACTTTCATTTCAAAAAAATAAATAATACATTTTGTAATAGTTAGTAATACTGTTATGACTACAAAATATTATTTGTAGCAAACTTAATATGGCTTTAAAAGATTAAATTATTCAAATGTTTTTAAAAAAGTCAAATTTTTAAAATCTTTTAAGAACAAATTTTAATAGTTATATAAAACTTTTCGTCTCATTTTATAGTTAATCAAAATAAGTAAATCAAAATGTAGTTTATTTTCAGGCATTTGATAAAAGTTTTTCATTTAATACTGAATGCATATATGAATAGTTTGATTATATAATGAGCTCACATGTAATTTAAACTTCTCTTACAAAGTTATTTTATTAAGTCTTTAGAAAATTTAAATAAAAAAAAGTTCAATAGTGAACCTCTGATCCATTCAAATGCAATTATTTTTCTGTATTTCTTTGATATTTAAGGCAAAGTCACAATTGAAACAATAAGATAAAACTCAAATTATATGAATTATTAATGTAAAGCTGTATTAATATATGTCTAGAGTTCAGGTCAAAGGCAACAAAAATTTAGAGCAAGTCATCATTGGAGACATGATTTCGAAATAGATGGTAAGGCGAAATCGAAGACTCATGAAAATCAAATAAACAAGAAGTAGAAAGAATTTTCTTTGCACTTATACTAGTAATACAGCAGATAATATATGCAATTTTTTGTCACATTGAATCTTGAAAAGTGTAATGTCATACTATGCAAAAAATAATTTAATAAATATATTCCTTTTATGTAAGCGTAGCTTAAATACATGCTAACAATAAGCAATTCTAGTAGTCTTAAGTCTTTTTTATTAAACCGAATAAAGCGAAGAGAGAATAAGGGAATAAAGTTAAGCCTTAAAAAAAGCTACTCAACAAACTGCATGCGATCGAAAAAAGGAAAGTGAAAGAGAGAATAAGAATGAATCTAAAACTAACAAAAGTCTAGTTTTCTTTAGGAGTTCAAGCAAACAAGATTGCAATCACCAGAACAATCGGTATGGGCTTAACGTTAGGTTAACATACAGTCAATATCACCCAAAATATAGATAATAATAAAACACTTATTTATTAAAGAAGACAATCTTTAAGACAAGGGTTTGGCTAAAGATTATTGTTTCAAATAATCAAATCTAATTTCAATATATTTTGAAAGAAAATATTATGAAAAGAATAGAATAGAAAAGAAAACCAAATAATATAAAACAATCGATAAAATACAAGAATTGAGGCAATGATTGTATGCGTTTTAGCAATTAGACGGCCACTCACTGACCTGCTCTATCACATAAATCCTATAGGATAATAGTTGGCGTTTAAGTATAGGGTGCAGGTGGTATAGCAGTATTGCCAAATGCTCTCTTCTGTCGCGATACGGAATAATTATTGCAACTTTGTGTCGAGCATAACAATCCAATGGTTCCCAACTTCCGCCTCTATTTAAGCCGGGATTCATTTTGACGATTTGGCTCATGTTTTCGTCTATATTTGGATGCGATTCAACACGAACTCTTCCAACTGTAATAAAGTAATTTAAATTTGAAATTAATGGTTCAGATTATTAAACAGTTCTTATTGTTCTCAAAATCTTCTCTAATTAAGTGTTAATAATAAATGAATCCAAAAGTATGAAAATGTTATTTATTTGTTGGAAATGTTAAATTCAAAAATTAATGATAGCTTTTAATTGAGTTTAGGCTCAAGAGATTATCTTTATTTGAATTGAAGATTAATTGCAAGTTTAGTCAACATTTTTCATAACTATATTTAACATTTTGTTCTTCAATTGTATAATTTTAAGTTCTAAAATCATTAACTTTTACATAGAGTACAATCAGTTAATGAACAGATATTAAGTATAAAAAGTATACGAAATAGTTTATAGAAAACTAAATTTTTATGTAGGGAGTCATTATGGCGCAGTGAATAAGGTGCCGGACTCATGATCGATGGGTCGTATGTTCGAATCCCAGCTTCGCTCGTTTTCTTAATTGCAATATACCGGCCCTATAATATATTCATTCAAGCAATCCCTAGGCCCGTAGCATTTGCCCACAGCCAACACAGGTAACACCTGTAAAAATCTCACTCTAACTCTGGGCTAAAGGTGAGATCTCCTCTCATTAGGGAGTTGGCCGAAGAAATGTTAGAAAATGTTGTAAATTTTTATGTAAATTATAAATAAACTGAAATTTAGTATTCTTAGAATTGTTGTATATTTAATTATTAAGACATTTTCAAATATTAATATATGAACAAAATTCTGGGTTTAAATAA
Organism: Nanhermannia nana; assembly: GCA_033996565.1. Classification (NCBI taxonomy): domain Eukaryota; kingdom Metazoa; phylum Arthropoda; class Arachnida; order Sarcoptiformes; family Nanhermanniidae; genus Nanhermannia; species Nanhermannia nana. Next base: position 4,206 of record JAUJYT010000785.1, read on the forward strand.
AGAATTGAATCCCAAAAATAAAATAAAATCAATAATTGAAATCTACAAAAAACAAATGTTCTTTAAAAAACATTATCATTCAGATTGAAACAAATCTAATCAAATTACTGTAAATTCTAATAATTTTATTTATTCTAAAAAAGGTAAAATTTCTTCAACAAAGTTAATACCAAATCAAATAATAACTCAGAAAAAATTGTTGACACTGTAGGAGTAAAGAGAAAATGTATTTTTCTTACAATTTATGCAAAATAAATAAATAGATAAAAATAATACAGATAAATTCAAAATAGCCTTTAAATAGATCTAAAAATACAAATAAATAAATTGACATTTCGATGATATATGATTGTGGACTCAAGTCACGAAATACCAGTACTTTTGTTTTAAAACGAAGGTCAATACAAAAAACAAATAAATATATTAATAATAAATATCTTTTTGAGACAATTCTACAAAATTGGTAAAAAATGAAGATTTTAATCAAGAGTATAAACTATTATTTATTAGTTATTCCAATTTTTTTATGTTATATGTGTTTTCAAATAACTGGCATTTCATGACTAGAGTTCGGAATCATAGATCAATGAAATGAAAATTAAATTATTTATATTTTTAGTACTATTTAGAGCCTGTTTAGAGCCATTTTTGGAATTCATGAATTATATTCAGATTCCTTATAAATTGTCGAACAATAATATTCGCTGTGCGGGTCAGTCGTTCGAAGCGTTCAAAGCGTTAATATCCTTATTTTCAGTTTAATAAAAGTGTTTGGGTTATCAATAATAATGGTATGGACTTATTTTCTCTTTTAAGTAAATGTCAAACACTAAATGCATGAAAATATATCTTCTTATTTCGCATCATTTTTATGCAATGAAAAAAATTAAAAATACGGGTAAATTAGATATAACCTTATAGTCAGTAGTTATTATAGTTGATTAATGAGACTCTTCTTTATAAATTTCTGACACACAAGAAGAATGAGAGAAAATTTTTGCATAAATAAATCCAATTAAATAATAATGAAATCAAAAACGGAAAAGAACTGCCAGTATATAAGAAATTCAATGATGGAGTGTGAATACAGTCAGCAATTAAAATTCAGTCAAATGGGAGGAGACTTCTCTTCTTATAACTCTTATTTAGGATAACTTTAATTTATTATCCAATTTATAGATTGGTTTTATAACTGAATAGCAAATAACACAGACTGTTATAAACTTAATCAGTTTTATTACCTCTAGTGTTTGATTATGAATAGAGCACAAGTCAAATAAAGTGAAACTACATCTTTACGAGTTATAAATTGCGTGAAAGGATGTAATTTCTGATCTTAAACATTAACGGTTATAAACAGTTTGGATTTGGCCTTTAATTTTGCAAATATTTCTTAATATCACTGCTTTTCACATAAGCATGAAGTAAAGCATAAATGTTTAAGATTACGATTAATGATTACGATTACGGTACATAGCACTATACAAATAGATAATAGTCAGCGATATTTCTGATGTTGGCACTCAATTATTATTGAATTAGAAAATGTTTTTCCTAATACTTCAATATAGTTAAAGAGCGCCATCACTCCAATAATAAAAATTTTGATGTGTATTTGCCTGAAAGGAGTTCCAAAACGTAGTACAGTATGAACCCAATGAATAAACCCAATTAATAGAATGCATTATAAAACCAAGTCTTGAAAATTAATTATTATTAAGAAAACAATAATAATAAAAGTAAATGAATTATTAACAAATTTAGTCTTTGAGCACATCATTTGTTTTGGTTGAAAGTTAGTTGAATTTATAGAAAAACTTAGACATTTTCAAAATTAATAACTACGTGAACGACGAGTCACATATGAGGTAAATGTGCTTCAAAAAACTTGATCACTCTCGAATCAAGCCTTAATATTATATATAACTCAAGTGTAGACCAAAGAATGCATTTTAAAAAAGATGCTTTTCGTGAACAGAATATATAAAATGATTGAAAAAAGTATTATAAGAATCGCATGTCGAATAAGTTCAAAATATATAATTCCTTTCTCTTTGAAATTTTCTATTTTTATTTTCTTTTACTCTCTTATTGGCCTCTTTTCTGTGTTTAATACGTTCTCTCACTAAATAAATTCAGTCAATTCTTATTACACAAAAGAATGAAAGATTCAATATATCTTAAAATGATAATCGGCTACAACTAATGCATTGCACAAAAAATAGTAGAAATGAAAGCTATACTGAATTTCTTATTTCTAAACGAATTGCCATTTCATACAAAAATGAATGAGATATACAGAACTCAATTGTACTGTATATAAAGCCTATGAAATAATTTTTTTTGTGCATTTTTAGGCAATAGATATAAACGATAAACAGACTTTTGTTTTATCTAAAGTAATCATTTTATGGCTAATATTAAATAAAAGCATTTGATTTGAAATTTTTTTCTTAGAAACAAAAATATCGGACTTTATCTTTTGTCAAGTAAATGATTTTTAAATAATAAATTCAAATAAATCTAAAGCTTAATCTTAACCTATAGTAAATTTACTAATAATTCGAATGATTTTAACAAAAAAATTGGTATATATTTGAATAGTCTTTACTGAATCAACAAATTGATTGATACTTAAAGGTATACATTTCAAAATGAATTCTACTTTATATGAGAATCATTTTATTGTATAGACTCAAAGGAAGGAATCGACCGCTGAAAATGCCAGCGAATCAATTCAGAGTAAACAAAAAAATCTTTTCATTCTAAGGTCTTCTTTCATTTTGGTTTAAATGATATATTTTGAGCGGAGATAAAGAAATCTAATATGTTTAGCACAACCATATATAATAAAATATAATATTTCATTTGGTTAGTATTGAGATCCTAAAGACATTCGTTTATTTGATAAATAATTAATAAAAAATACTTATAATAACTATAAGAAAAATTATGTTTTGAATTATTAATTACCGTGACATTAATGTTACTAAAGAATAGTTTATAGAATACTATAGAATAATGTATATGAAGAGGCACTACAATGACTATTTGTATTATCTCTAAAAATTAGGTTAAAATAAATTCATTCAAGTATAAAGTGAAGCATTATTTAGTGATGAACTACTGGCTAATGGAATATTGATGAGAGATAGTCATTGTCTTTGTGGTAATACTGAACCACAATAGGCTTCCATTTCTATGAAACCAAACCAAACTATGCATTAGTGTTGAAGTGCATGAATGTCCACAAGAGAAGAGAAACGCTTCAATTGATTCAGTATAACATATTACTAAAAGTATTATTCTCTAAATTCTATATAAGAATTATTTGAACAAAAGCCTTATTGAAAATCATACGATTCATCAAAATCTATTGAGTGTGACTTTAAATAAAGCAGAGAAGTCTAAAATTATATTCATGTAGGAGTCAAGAGTACACGTTCTAGTGTTTTGCTGATCTCTGTTAATAAATTTATTTGAATTATAAATTTTATCAAATGAGATCATCATTGCATACCAGTAGAGAAAATTATCATTTTTAAGAACTCAACATAAGATCGAAAGTCGACTTCCCGTAAATTTACGGTACATTAAAAACTAAATTTTGTTACGCTCTGTCAAAATGTAAGCTATTTTTGTGCAAATTTCAATCAAAATTTTTCAAATTGGAATACTTTTCAGATTCATTCGATGGCTCGTGTTTTCTAAATAGAGTTTATTTCATTAGTCGAGTGTAAAAAATCAAATTCAATAAAAAAATATGTTATAATTAAAGGAAACCTCAATTAATAATTAATAATAATCATTAACAACATTTGTTATCCGTTTGAATTGAAAAGAAAGTTCAAGATTTATGTCTTATATGGTTTTCCAAACAATTGCAATTACTTTATTCATTTGTGTTAATGAGCAATAAATATTAATGCATTTCTGTTCACAAACTGATTGAATTGAGTAAACATATCAGTCAATGAGTTTTAGCCAATTAAACTAAAAACTGCTACAATATACAGTTTATCTCACTTTTACCACTCACACACTTTTGATATGAACATTAGTGATTTCGTGTCCCATCACATGATTAAAAGATTTGTTTGATTTAGATCTGACAATGAGCTAAACTCCCAAATATATTAATCGAAAGCTTCGAATTCATACATATATTTATTTGCTAATAAAAGTCTAACATAAGCTTTGTTCAAATTCTAAGGGATCTTAAAATATTTATCACCTGTTATGTCTATATTTGACTTTTAATTACCCTAATTTCGTGTAGATAAGCCGCAGTTTATCTGAAAAAAGTTAAAATCTCAAGAAAATAATGACTGCGGTTTATAGGAAGGGGTTATTCTCAATGGTATTCTCCGATTTTTAATGAAATTGGGGTTATTTTTAGTGATGCGGTTTATCTACACGAAATTAGGGTATTTAATTTGAACTAAAGCTATAAAAATCTAATTAAGCTCTTCTATAGATTAAAAACTATGAAAAGCAATTTGACAGACAAAATATCTTCACTACATTTTATTAATAAAAACTTGATCCCAATATATTAATAGCACTTAAAATAGAAAAACTGAAAAATGGATTTTATTGAAAGAATAAACAATCGAAAGAATGTCACAATTCATTAAAGGCTTAAAAATATAATTATTTGATTAGTTGTTATGTATTCGTTATGATAAAAAAGTCTGAACTTGTAATTAAATTAGATTCTTATTTGATATTTTTGAAGAATATTAAAGAAAAATTAAAAACTGCCAGATATTCAAATACTTGTATAACTTCTTTAGTAGAATATATCGATAAGAAAGTTTTATAACTACTTTCTTTAGTTAAATTTTAATAAATCTATAACTGTTAGTATTTTTGTTATGATTTTTTGAAAAATTTTTAAAAAGTTAAACTTAAAATCCTATGTATTTTATAGCAGATATTTCAAAAATTAAAAAATTTGCAACAATCTTAAGAGTCACTTTCATTTAGGCCGGTGCCAAAGTAACCAGAATTTAACATGCTACAATCGACTTAATCACACTATAGACATACTGTAGATGAGTTATTCTAGAGTTATAGACTCGTTTTCAAAGTGAACTTATGTTTGGATTTCTATTTTTCTTTAGGCTGTGCGACAAGCAAACGGTGGATACACCAGTTATTGAACCAACCATATTAATTACATTTTTATGGATAGCTTAATAAAATTTATTTCTATTTTCTATCTCTTACTGTTTTTGCTGTACTATCGGAGGCAAAAGTTTTGGTTACAGTTATTTTTTAAGCTCGAAGTTTAACAAAGACTTTTGCCGCCGATAGTATCCCCTCGAGAATCAAATGAAAGACCCGGTATAATATTTTTAGTTTATCACTCAAATAAATTTCAGTTTGCTTCAATTTATTTAAATTTAATTAAAAATAAATATTATATCATACAAAAAGTCTTCATTCATTATGCAAATAAAGCTTTAACCAGAAAAGAACCCTTTAGAAGCATTCAAGTTAAAAGTTACATTAAGCTGCAGAGCAGAAATCGCCAAGGCTGGAATATAGGTGATGTATATACCAGAGATGGTCATGGTATCCAAAATTTTGAGGTTACAGGGAGTCTGCTTAGGAAAATGGAAAGTGGGGTACCTTCACATTGATTTAGTGGGAATGTTATGAGTCGAAAGAGATACAATAAATTAAAAATTTAGTTACAGTATGCAAGGGCCTGATTAAAACATAGCAGATTCTAGAGAGCCAGGAATATTGCAAGTTTGAAAAATAGCTTAATATATTAATTGTAATTAATGAATCATTTATAACTATAGATATAAGACATGTTAATTTCTACTTTAACTTTACAGCTGCTGTCAGTGTATTCTATCGCTTTACACAATAAATTGTTTTATACACTTTTGATTAATTAAATTAAAATTAACAAATCTTTTTGGCCTTTAGCTGTTCTGTCAGTACAATGACATCTATGAACTAGAGATACCTTTGAGACGAATAAAAGGCTCATTTGATATTTTAAAAATTATTGATTAATATTTCATATTTAAATAATAATGGCTCACATCAGTTGTTTATATACCGTATATAACTCGTTAATAATGATTTTTTTGAATAGTCGATAAGTTTAACGATCGATTTGTATATAAATATTTATTCAAAAACTGCTTTAACAGTCGAATCGATAAACACTTTTTATAACCGAAAATAAGACTCAAGAATAATAAAGTAATGAATCTAATTAGAACTCAATATATGAGTCCAATTGACAGACACCACAAAACTGACCAAAACATAACTTTAAAAAAGCAAAGCATTAGTGGTCGCCTATAATATGATACATAGGTATAATATCTATATATCTATACTTTAAAAGAATGAGAAGTACAGATAGAAAGAATCATTTCTTACTCAATTGAGGCACTGGTGAACACATTGTTTTGATTGCTTTTCTGGACACTAAACCATTTGGCGAGAGTTCTGTCACATATTTGTGAGCGTTAGGATTCGCACTTGAGTTCAATTTGTGTTTCGCATTCATATAAGACTTATTGTTCATTTGGATATTACTATTGATTGCAAAGTCAGACTCATTACTAATGTTATTATTATTATTATTATTGTTAAGGCCTTCGAAGTGTTGGAAGTGTTGTTCAGTGTCTTGAGTGTCAGAGTTGGCAAACCTAAGAATCGCAGTTTCATTAATAGTTTGGCTCATAGTCTGTGATATGAGTTTCATGTGAAGTAAGGAATCATTAGTTTTAGTGATAAGTGTCTTATCATAGGATTCAATAATCGACGAAACGTTAGGATTGAGCGCAAAATCAATGATCTGTCGAATTCTTCCCGAATTGATGAGGTTTTGCAGCACATGAGTGTTGGCCTCAACGGACGGCAAATTTTTGTCGAGAAGTGCTTCTATTCTTAACACTTCTGACTTCTTCGGCGTTTCTGCCACCACTTTCTTCTGGATTGGATTCAATTGAGTACTTGTGGTCACTAATTGAGGTTCAGTTAAGCCGTGGTTCATATGATTCATATTTGGCGTCGAATTCATTAAATTGCTGGACAAAGACATAGAGTTTGAGTTTCGCTGAAGTCTTCGATGTGTGTGAATGACTGCGATTTGCATTAGAGTTACGAATATTAGTGAAATCACAAACAGTAATAACAACACTGAAGGCAATAATCGCAGAAACCGTTTGATTGTTCGGCGCAGTAATGGTCTCACCGGCGGAACAGGCATTCGGACTAAACGTCCTCTGCTTTGAGCCATCATTCAAGACATCCATTAATGACATCGCAAGACATCAATGCTATAAAAGTCATTTTAATTATTATTTTTATTTATTATATCTTACTTTTGGTTAACTATTAATCTAATATTTTGTATTAAATCTAAGTTTTGTTCACTTTTCAGTCATTTTTTTATTCATTATTTTTTTGCTCTTCAGACATAATAAACACCAAAATATCTGATGACAAATGACTTGAAATGTTTTATTTCATTAGTCATTGAAAACTGTTTTTTGCTTTGAGAGTATTTTCATCTTAACTTAGACTTAAATATATTGCTATTCGTATTACAATAGCAAAGAGTCAGCAATTAATAGAGAATTCATTAGTAAAGCTCTGATACAGTGTTAACAGTTTTACAGTTTCTAAAACAAATGCAGTGAAGTACAAAATACAAGCTCGAGCTTGAGCTGTGCTCATCACTAGTCTTTATTCAAGTATAGTGTGCTTCACAACTCTTCACTAAAGTTTAACTTACATTAAATTCGATTGAATTATGAGATTTTAAAAAAAAATTTTCTAAATTTTGAATTTTAAAATAAAATTTTAAAACAAAATTTTAAAATAAAATTTTTATAAACTCCATCTAAAATTCTGAAACTTTACTGATTTTGGAATACATTTTACAAATCAAAATCTTTTTAAAATCTCCAAACAAATGCGCAATTTGTTGCTCTATTTTAGATTTAATGTACGTTTTTTGATGTTTTCTAAATATCAAATTTCTATACGATTTAATAAGTTATATATTTTTTAATGAATACATTTTTTAGTAACTCAAAGTGTAATTTGTTTTGACTGAGAGAGACACCTTCTTAGAATAAGTTGTAAGCCTTGATATCTAGTTGCTTCCAATCTTTAGAGAAATGCTTGGAAGGAATTAATGAAGTCTAAAGTGCTGTAATAAATATAAGTTTTCGTTTATATTTATTAAAATACATTTTTAAAAATCAAATTTCAAACAACTTTGACATAATAAAAAATTTTATTTTATTAAGCATTATATTACACTATAATCTCGAGATCTGGGCTCACAAGTCAGAAATAACACTCGACTTCCATTCTAGAGATTAATCAAAACCTGAAGTTTTAGTTGGTCTCAAGTGTAATAATTAGCTGCACTTATACCGAGTCTTGTTTTTGAAATCAATTAAGAGAAAGTATAACTAAACAGTCTGTTGTCAGTAACAAACTTTTGTCGTTAAGAAATCGCACACAACTTTAGCAATGAATGTCATTCCTTTTAGCTCTTTCATGATATTTCTCAGTTCTCAACAAACTTAAGAGAAGTAAAACATTGGTCTCAGAGATACTATAAATATCAATAGAGACAAGTGCTTTATCTCTACAAGAATTTTATATGCTCTTAAACAAAAAGCAACTTTAACATAAGAAAACTTATGAAAATGAACTGACTTATGTTCTAAATTGTCTTCCGATTTCTTTTTTCTAATCTTTTAATTATATTCATCCAATTTTTGATAATATTTAAAACAGAATGCAATACAAACTCTCAAATTTTGAGAGCGATTTCTCAAAGAAACAAATAAGTAACTTAACGAGTATAGCAAAAAAGAACTGTATCTTATAAAAGATACTCTTAACTTAGTATAATGTAAAAGAGTCATTTAGTATCTGGAAGTGCAGTTTCCTATTAAACTTTTGGTTCTTATCTATTGAATAGAGTATTGATTGTATGCCAAAAGCGATTTACTTTAAGTTCTTACCCTTTGCTAAAATTTAATTGAAAGGATAACTTCTTATTATGAATTAATTAATCTCTAACATCTACCTCTCTTTGGACTCAAACAGAATAACAAATGTTAATAAAGTTATAAATTTTGTATTAAGTTATATCATATGTTTGTCATATAAATCCCTCGATAGTGTCCGTAAAAATTCATCTCCCGCTTAAAGAAATAATAACCTGAATGAAACTTATGATCATTGTTGTCATGACAATATTCTTGAAAGAGGAGGTAAATATTATACAGTACCAAAATTCAATACTTAAGCTTTTACATTAAAAACATGACACTGTCAAATTAAAATGTTAACAATTCAATCGTAAATAAGCAAATTTTATTTATTTATTAACGAAACACATATTTTGAACAAACGATTCATAATTAAATACTTGCCTTTAAGGTAATTAACATTTTTAATGTTTTCAATTCAAACAAATACTTCTATTAACGAATGGCTGATAATAGTGTTTAAACTTTAATTAAGAGGCTGTCAAACGAAAACTTTAGGCTCAGTCATACATGCATTGACATACAGTGCACGCACACAAACAAACACAAATGCAAGCCTTCAGATGAAAAAATGAATTCACACTTGTGTTAAATATGTAATCATTTATCACGATATCTGTCGTAATTCGATACATAAAACAGGCGATCAATAAAACAAGAAATCATTGGTATGTATCATATCGTTCGAAAGTGATAAGAAAATTACAGCTCTGTTCTTGCCTTCCTTCACTTATTTAAAAAAACAAGTCGGTAACTCATATAAAGGCCTAATTTCAAAAAAGAATGTATTTCTTAAAAATGCATTAAAATGATTGAAACATAAATGATTTGAAAATACAGTCTTAGTATCCGTTGGTGGTAACAATTGTTGTTGAAGTCTATTATAACTTATAAGTGCTACAGTTGGAAAGCATACCAATGATATATGAAAGCATTTCTAAATTTAATTGCGCCAAAACTTTTTAGTATTCAAATGGGGTGACAGATGCACTCTCTTTTGCATCAATAACTGATGCCCTTTCAAATGAAGAGTTTTGTTTGGAATATTTAAGTTTTTTAATAGACTTCATCATTGCCATAACGACTTTACTTTTATAAAAATTCTAGTTTTGTTTCAACTAGATATTGGTTATATAACAAAAAATAACCAAAGTGATAACCCTTTTACCGTTTCATTCATACTGCTTGTGATGAGGGCTAAGGAAGAGACGACATTATTTCAACGAAGACTTTTATATAATTCAAGCATTACTTTGCGATACTGTTTGCCTTAAAAGTTAATGATGTCAATCGATGTAAATTCTAAACTACATGTTTAGCATTCTAACAAAAGATGAAGGTTTGCTAATATTTCGGATGGAATCAACTTTTTGAGTTAGGCTTCATTTTGAATATTGGTTCTGTTGATTAATATTTAAATTTCAGTCTCCAATTCATAACATTTTATTTCAATACTGATTTATAGATTAAATTTTATTAATTTATTATCAGTCATAACTTTTACTAAAGTAAGACAAGCCTTTGTTGTTCTAAAAATTCATAAAATAATAAATAAGTACTTATCAGGTAATAACAAGTAAGTTGGATCGCATTTTTATTGAATTTTGAATTTATCGAAATAAATTATAAAAAATCTAAATTTAAGTTGTATTTTGCTGAAGAGTTCAATTTCTCTCAGAATTTTCAATAATATTCTGAATTTAAAATAGAATTGTATTAGTAATATCTTATTAATTATTTAGTGTATTGTCTTAAATGGTAGTTGTTTTTGTACACCATCTACAAAATGTATAAAAATTTATATATTATAAAAAGTGGTGTTTGGTTACCCATTACTTTTGTCAGCAAAATTGAAAATAATTCGATTTTAAAGATAAATGTTTTTAAAATTTTATGCCAAATTATATTTTATGACTTTTTTTTAAAAAAAGGAGTGAGTAAAGCTCAGTGGAAATGTGCCAGAATAATGAT
>JAUJYT010000786.1:0-15221 GCA_033996565.1 Nanhermannia nana
CAAATTGACCCATCAATCAGTCCACGTCCTTCAGGTACACCTTGTTTTTCAAAAATTTTTATTTCATAATCTATTAATGAACTATCTATTACTGTAAATCTATACATAATTTCATTATTTTCTAAAATATCCTTTAATTCGTTTGCATTCTATTAATCAATTTAAGAAACTAACAGATGTTTTACTTATTTAACTGTTTGCACGCTTTGCTAGAATTTGATTTAATGATAAAAATTTCAAATCTATACAAAATTAATGTCTTTCATTCAATCAGCTAATAATCAAATCCGTATTCCTATAAATGATGGTACGTTTCGTCAACCTATTCCTCCCGGAGCAGTAAATCGTCCGCGACTTCCAAGTCCATTTCCATCAGACCAAGTATTCAGACATCCGGCAAATAGTTCTGATCAAAGATTTCTAATTCATCGACTACCTGATGCTCGAATGCGATCAGTACTTGTTCCGCAACCTCAACAACAGTTTGCTATCAGAAATCAAAACCAACAGCAATGGGTTCGATTACCTCCACAGACACATCCTTCTGTCACATCATCATTGCCCACATCTCAAGCCTCAGCACAGCAGTGTTCAGATATTAGTCAATACAACCAAATGTTACCTCCAGTAGTCTCCCGTTTGTCACAAGTAATGCCTGTTTCGTCAGTCAGTTCTACACATCCTGTTTCTCCTGTATCCCAATCTCAAAGTCCTCCGTTTGCGTCGCCAACTATCAGACCCTTAAAGCCTCACTTATTTGTTCCGCGACAGACACTTCCGAATCAGCAACAAATGTGTTTACAAAATCCTGATTTATTGCAATCCTCGCCAACTGTACAGATTCCAAATTTGCAGTCAACGCAATTGCCAAACAGTCCTCAAACTATTACTGCTCCTAAAGCGCAAATACAATCTTCAGTGCAACCAAATGTGAAGCCGCCGACAACTATTGATATTGTTAAACAACTTCAAGAACAACAAAATCCTGAACTTGTGGAAGAAGAGTGTTCTCCTGAAGATCTCGATGACGACGAACTCTTGGGTTTAGGAAATGATTTCAATATTTTAGAATATGCTGATCCAGAGCTTGATAAGGCCCTCAGCGGAAAAACTGGTGGAAAGAGTAATATATTTGACGAACATTTGGATGATTTGGACGATAAAGAAGATATTGACGAAAAGTCTAACGTTAAAAATTCTAATAATAAAAGCAATACTTCCGGTAAAAGCGATAGAAAACAAACTCAAGAAAGAGATGATAAAAAGGAGAAAATAAGTGACACTAATATTAAACAAGAAAAAGCTATTTTACAGCCGAATAATAAGCCACCAAATCAAGTGTCAAATCCTATTCAACAACAAATGAATGTTCGTCTGGCGTATGCACCGCCGCCTCCATATCCTGGACAACAAGAGCTATCACTACCACCTCCTCCGCCATACCCTCAGACTCCAACTCAAGTCACTTCAAAACCAAATGTAACACAAGCGGAATGTATTGGACCGCAAACACAAATGAGAAGTCAAAGAACAGCTACACTTCTTCAGGAACAGCCGCTATTACTCGAAGATTTAGTAGAACAAGAAAAAAGAGATCAAAGGCAGACATTGCCCATTAATTCACGCCCTTTTATGCCTATTCAGTCACAAATTCCATCGGAGAATATAATTCCACAGTCGGATAGTCTTTTGAGTGATGTTGAGTTTGAACGACTCAAAGCTGACATTATGTCTGACGATCCCATTTCTGGCTCTGCTATTAATTCTTGTCCAATACAAGTGACACCAACGCCTTCACAGATGCAGCAGTTTTCTCACCAAATGCCATCCAATTCGAATCCATCACCTCATTGGCAAACTATGTCAGAGCCGTCATATCCACTACAGCCACGAATGCCCCAAATGGGTCCACGCATTTCACCCTCTAATCAAACGCATCAAATGATGTTACAGTCAGTACCAGTCAATCAAATGGGAATCTCAAACGTGCGAATGGCTCCTAATGTTCAGCAGACTCATGGAATGCTACCGAACCCGCCCCAAGTCATGCCACCCGTTCGTCAGCAGCTGATGAGTCTTCCGCCACCGCCAACACCACCCGCAGAGCCAATGAATGATCAGGAGAAACAGCAACAATTGAAATACGAGAGTTGGCTCTTTCAGAACAACAATCTTTTGGCTCAACAACAAAAGTATTTCGAAGCAGAAGTTGGGAAATTACGAAAAGCTAAGAAAACATTGAATGCTAAGCAAAGACAGTGCAGAAAAAATCAGAATGAGTTGAGTGAACACGACGCCAATGAACTGACTCGTATTACTCAAGAACAGGTGGCTCTTCAGAAGCATTTGGATCAGATTAGAAAGTCTGCACGACATCACACTATGCTGTTTCAGGAGTATAGACAAAAACAACAGAAAAGGTCTCAGACAGCTATATCTTTACCACAATCTCCTGGAACTTCTTCGATGTCCTCAATTGCTGGTCAAGGAATGCAAGCCTCTCCTCGATCTGTTCACTCGCCTCTAATGGCTTTGGGCTCTTCAGGTCCGGGAACGCCTATTGCAATGGGAGGACCCGGAACTCCACAATCGCCTGCAATCATGAGTCCCTCACCATTAGGTCCATCACCGTCTCCATTGATGCAAAACTCTCCGGCGCCTAATCTTCACTCGCCTGCAGCGATGCCGCCCTCGCCTATGGTTCAGTCGCCAATGACTCCGATGCCAAACGATGGTCCCGTTAGACCACAAATGTCGAGTCAAGCGGTGCATATCGTTCAGGACGACAACAATCCTTTTAGTGATGTTTATCAGCAAAAAGAAAAGATGCAAATGCAGGGAATGAGACAAACCATTCAAACACCAAATTCAGTCGCATTTTCACATCTAATGCCTTCTGATATACAACAAGTGGACGATCGAAGCAAAATGTTTCGTCAGCTCTCATTTCATGGCGAAGAGAACATACAATTTCATCATTCAGTTGCACACATGCCTTCACATCAAACCTCTTTAGCACCACAAACGCGACCAATTCATCAGCAAATTCAAGCACAACATACTACTAGTCATTATCAACAATCAGCAAATGAGTCGGCAATGTTTCGATTTCCGAACCAACACCACATTCATCCTCAAAGGCCATATACAGAACTTGTAGGACAGCCATATCCGGCACAATTGCCACCTAATTATCAACAGCAGCAGCAGCAGACACAACAAACACAGCCACAAATGCAAATTGTGAGACGTCCTCCGCCACCACCATATCCGGGTTCATTAGGACCTCCTCTTGCACAACAACCACAACATATCAGAATGTATGGGTCGCCACAAGTGGCACAAATGGCACGACTAGTACAGCATCAAATGCATCCACGAATGTCCGATTTTTCTCCGCGAACTTCTTTCGATGATTCGGTCAAATTCGAGCCGAACTCATTTGTTGAGAATGTCCAACAAACCAATTACAGTGTGAACCCAGACGAACACTCGATGATTCAGTGCTCGCCCAGACAAATGCCCGCCACATCTTACCCATTATCTGATGACAATTCTTCAATACATTTGTCGACAGCACCAGATCTATCATCTGTTGATTCTCAAGATTTATTAGACACCAATACAAACGTTGAATTACTCGCTGACTTAGACTATAAAACACAATCCGAAAGTGAAAACGAGTCCATTGATAAGAAACCACTTGTCGGTGAGGCTAAGACTTCGCTCACATTTAATATCGATGAACACGGGTCGGGACAAGACAACGATGCTGTCAATGATGCGCTTTTATCTACGAGTGATAGTAATAAAGAAAGTGAAACTCAACAGCAAATGCAAATTGAGATGAAGATAAAGCAAGAAGTCATTGAATCGACTTCAAGCTGTTCTCAACCAAATAAGTGGATGAACGAAATGGAACAACAAATGGAAATCAAAGATGAACTTTCACAGGTATTTCATTACATTCTCTTTTCGTACTTTTTTCTCAATTTAAATAATTAATTTTTATTTAAGGATAAACTTTACTCTTCTTCATGTGTTTTGGAACAAACACAACATCAGTCGAGCTTTAATATTATGGAAGTTTCAGAAACTGAAGCATCAAATGTTACACAAAATTCCAATAATCTTAATATAACTACAAATAGTAATACGAGTGATACGAGTCAATGTGGAAATGATAGCGATAACAATGAGGACTCTATACATACCAAACAAAATGCATTATTAAAACAACTTTTGCAAAACTGTCCGTCAGCTGATTCACAAAGTGCAGGCATCGAAACAATAATAACAGAAAATGATACCGAAACTGAATCTAATAAAACAACTCAAATAACTGAACCCACAGCAGAAGTAACGGTGCCTGTAGTGGTCGAACAGAATGTTGAAGAAACTCCTGTTGTGAATTCAGTGCCTCAGGAAGAAAATGATCAGCAATTAAGTGTTGTGCCGCCCATTGTTTCTGAAAACATTTTGAATCAATCTTCAGCTTCAGTATCATCTGCAGTGGTGTCTCCAGAAAAGAAACTTTCGTATTTAGATATACGTAGAGCTCAATTAGAGCGCGAACCAACTCCTCCTCCCGAAGAAATAAAGCCAAAAAGGAAACGAATGCCAAAAAGAAAAGAACCCAAAAGTCCAGACGGAGTGATGACAGACCACGTGAAACCTCCGACTAAGAAGAGATCGCGAAAAGCATCACAATCGCGAACCGACGAAGACAGCGAACTGTTTTTGGCCGCTTTGATGGCACAGCTCAGAGCATTACCTCCCGTACAAATACTTGAGCCTATCATAAGACCTAATCTTAACGTTTGTTTGCCATTTGATGTCTGCGACATGAACTCCAAAGATTCAACACTTCGTGGCCATTATGGCAATGCTTTCCTCTCTTCTACAATTGATTATTATTCAACATATCCTTTTGGACCCAACAAAGCTCCACCAATGACACCATCATTACCTGCCAGTGCTGTCAATAATTCTAATAACGTAACGACCGGTACTATCAGTGCCAGTGGTTCTGCGATCGGAATGCCCTCAACTAGTCGTGGTTTTTATAACGAGGAATTCGCTAAGAATTGTTCATATAATTCAATTCAAATGCCATTTGAGTACAAACACGAAAATGAATTGTCTCACTATTACAGAGACTGTGACAGTCCGGACACTATTGTCTCTTCGTCTTCACCGGAATGTGTTTTACACGACTATCCAATCGATACTCTAAAGGGACTCAAATTTATCAGTTGTGATGACGACGAAGAAAACGATGAATTGAAAGATATTAATAACAATCGTTCTTCTCCTGAAATTCCTCTAATGGTCTCAATTCCTATTCGTCCAATACCTATAACTCCTTCTGCTTTACTAACTCAGAGACGTATCTCAGATCTTGATTTCGATAAAAATAAAGAAAATCTTTTGGATAGTTCTAACACTGTTAAGACCAAAATGAATAGTACAGCACAGTCTATACCACTTAGAGATGCCGGTAATGTAGGGGTGACTCTCACTCTTTCTTCAGTGGATGACATTCGAGGCATTTTGACTGCTTTGGCCAAATATCTAGACATTCCGGCGCCGACCAGTTATGAAATAGTTGAGAGAACGACAACACCTCCCAGTCACAAGTTGGGTATTTATAATAAAAAAGAGGGCACAGAAAACATTGAGGAGAACATTCGCAACGGAAAAATGAGTTTCTGCCGGTTCTGTGAAATCGTTGTATTGAACGCTGGCATCAAAAAGAAAGCTTCAGAACTATCGCTTTCTGCACAAGAAGAACTTGAAGAAGACGAAGAAGTGATGTTTTGCAGCACCAACTGTTACATGCAGTTCGCTTTATCACATCGCGGCGCTAACACTGGTGAGAAAGAGGTCGGAGCTGTAGTGGCTCACAGACACTCCATTGAAATGACAACTAATGATGAAATAAAACAAGAAAAGCAGCTTATTGTCAAACATCCGTTGGATTTATTGCCACCCATGAGCCCAATGATGGAAGACGACGACATCAGTGAACATGAAATGATTGCTTTGAATCTGTCGCCTAAACTCCCAGCCATTCCATTGGATGATAAGCTTTCTACTCAACAAAATCTGATGGAAATTGATTCTGAAAATCAAGGCATTGGTCAGTCGTTTGCTTTGGAAAGTTTGCCCAAAAAATGGGAAGAATTGAGATATAAATATTGGAACAATCAGTTGTTCGAAAAGACAAAGTCAAAAATTAATGACGAAGAAGAGGATGACGACGACGATGAGGTGGGGCTTCTGTCTGACAAGTTGGCCATTTGTGTTAAACCTGATGAAAATTCAGTGGAAAAGCGAAAGTGTTCTCTCTGTCATGGAATCGGCGACGGAGACATTGACGGCCCCGCAAGACTGCTCAATATGGATGTCGACAAATGGATTCATTTGAATTGTGCGCTTTGGTCTTCAGAAGTGTATGAGATGCAAAACGGAGGCCTTATGAATGTGGACCAGGCCTGTAAACGAGCGCTTTCTCTACAATGTGTTCGATGTCATAAATCTGGGGCTTCTCTTAAATGCTTCAAAATTCGTTGTGCGAACTCATATCACTTTCCCTGCGCTATCAAAGACCAGTGTATGTTCTTTAAAGACAAAACTCTATTATGCACTCAACACGCACTCAAAATACAAAGTCCTGAGGAAATGACTTCATTTGTTGTTCACCGAAGAGTTTTTGTGAATCGCGACGAACAGAAACAGATCGCGAGTATGATTCATATGGGAGACAACAATCTTATGAGAATTGGAAATCTTGTGTTTGTTAATATCGGACAATTACTCCCACATCAATTGCAAGCCTTTCACACACAGACCTGTATATATCCGGTGGGTTATAAAATCATAAGGTTTTACTGGAGTTGGAGAAGGTTTGGCAAACGCTGCAAATATATCTGTTCTATCAATGAAGTTGAGGGTAGGCCTGAATTCAATGTAGAAATAAAAGAGGAGGGCTTTGCAAACATCACTTTTAAGGACCGTTCGCCTAAAGCTGTTTGGCTTAAGATTTTAGAACCAATCGTCAAAATGCGAAATGAGGCGCAATCTATCAAAGTGTTCACTGATTACATAACTGGCGAAGACTTGTTTGGACTCTCGGAACCCAGTGTTGTCAGGATTTTAGAATCATTGCCAGGAGTGGACACTCTCAGCGATTATCATTTTCGATACGGAAGATCTCCTTTACTCGAATTGCCGCTCGCTATCAATCCTACGGGTTGTGCCAGAACTGAACCCAAACTCCGCACTCATTTCAAAAGACCGCATACTCTTCACGTTTCCACAAGTAATTCCTCTCGTTCTTCAATCCAGTCTTCGTTTAGTGGAATGGAAATCAGTTCTCCATATATTAAACAATTCGTTCACTCAAAGTCATCACAGTATAGGAAAATGAAGATGGAGTGGAGAAACAATGTCTATTTGGCCCGATCTCGCATTCAGGGGCTCGGACTCTATGCCGTCAAAGATATCGAGAAGCATACGATGGTTATTGAGTACATCGGACTCTTGATAAGAAACGAAATCGCTGAACGAAATGAACGCGTTTATGAGGAACAGGTATGCACTCATTCATAACTCACCCTATTTTGACGTATTCTCAAATGGTCGGGAAAGACGTCACGACCGTCACGACAACCAATGAGTATATAATTATCGAAAACAAAATTTCGTTAATCCTTTAATCCCTATTTCGATAATTTTTACCAAAAGTTTTACTCAGATTATGACAATTTTTTAATAGAAAATTAAAAAAAAGAATTTAAGATTAAATTCTCTCAATTTTACACTTTAGAGAGATAATGAATATAAGACAGTGAGTCAGTTCACTCTTCCTGTTTTCCTCATTAGAACCATTCTGTTTACCATTTATTATCCCTAATGTGACGAAAAAGTTTGATGAGAAAAATTAAAATAACTGATAAAATGATTGAATTTATTCAATTTTATTGAACCCTATTTTAACTTTTTTTGTTTCCCAAACAAAACTCTATATGAGTACAAATAAGTTTAGTCTAATATTTTGACTTTATATTTGTTCTTCAGAACCGCGGAGTCTATATGTTTCGATTGGATGACAATCGTGTAATTGATGCCACACTTTCAGGTGGTTTAGCGCGATATGTGAACCATTCTTGTAATCCAAACTGTGTGGCGGAAGCCGTTCAAATAGATCGTGAAAATAAAATATTAATTATCGCCAACAGACGAATTCAAAGAGGAGAAGAAGTAAGTTCTCACTTAAAGTTTTCTTTAATACAATATTTTTTTCAAACCTAAAATTTTGTTTTACAGCTAACATATGATTACAAGTTTGATGTTGAGGACGATCAGCACAAAATTCCATGTCTTTGTGGAGCAATTAATTGTCGAAAATGGATGAACTGATTAACGAATGAAATGAACTTTTTTTACATCTTATGTAAACTTTATTTACTTTATTTCATACATTTTTTGTTCATTTCTATTGTAATCTATATTCAAATTATAAGATAAATAATCATTTATTGTTTTTCACCATATTTTGTACAGATTTTATCGATTAATAATCATATGTAGGGTTTGCTGTGCAATAAGAACCTGTAATTTATTATAATAAATATATATTTAATTATTAATTTTCGAACCTTTTGTTACTTTAATTTAAGTATTCTTTGAATTAATACTCATTTCTTCGAATTCTTCAACTCTACCGATCTGTTAGAGAAGCCCTCACTCGCCCTCATTCCTAACCAATAGAGT
The DNA here is from genome assembly GCA_033996565.1 of Nanhermannia nana. Lineage (NCBI taxonomy): Eukaryota > Metazoa > Arthropoda > Arachnida > Sarcoptiformes > Nanhermanniidae > Nanhermannia > Nanhermannia nana. The sequence continues at coordinate 8,779 of JAUJYT010000786.1, forward strand.
CTACACAACTCATGAGCAGGAATGGGATTTTTAGGGTCGACCCTAATTTACCCTAATTTGTCCAAAAGGTCAAATCTACCCTAAATTTGCATTATATTGACCCTCATATACCCTTAAAACATATAATTTGAATAATGGGTACTTATTTTTATCTATCTCTTGCTTTGTTTGTAAGTAACGGTAATATAAACTCATTTAATCGAGATATTGCAAAATTACATCTCATGAAAAGTCCTTTAATAACTTCTAGCTTAAAGCAAGAATCGTCTCATTAGTAACTTGTCCACAATTTGGACTATTTTCAAAAAAAAATCATGCGCTTTGGTCCCCTCTTTGCTTTTAGTGCTTAAATATTCTTAAAAAACATTTTCCATCTTTGATTTTTGAACCCGCCCAGAAATATGTTCTATCAGATCTGGTCAACCTATTAGCTTTAGTAGATGTAGAAGTTTGAGCTGTCTGTTTATATTAAGTATTCTTTCATATGAGCCCAAATATTCTGAGATTTGCTTAAATTTCAATAATTTATATTAAAAATATAAATATTATATGAATGAAACTCATTTTTGGAACTCAAATGCATGTAATATATAAGATATTTTTTAAAAACTTGACCTAATGCTGACCCTAAAACCCTACCTAATCGGTAAAATTTTGACCCTAAAAATCCCATTCCTGCTCGTGAGTAATACTGTACTGACGGCACTGAGGAGTGAGTCCTAACTCTGCTGAAGACCCTCAAGACCCTCAAGACCAGCAATTTTTAGATATTATAAGTTTGTCTGTTTTACGGGTAGTTACAATTTAAATATTTGCAGACAATGATTGCCATCATTGCCATCTATCGTTTCTTTTCATACTTCAATACTATATCCGCCGGTTTGAGAGTAAACCATAACTTCCGTTCAATTGAATGCCATTTTATATGACTTTCTTTTTGTTTGAATAAAGGTTGAAGAAAATTATAATTAAACACCATTTTGACTGTTATTTTGCGTTAATTAACTATTAATACCAATAATAAGATGACCGGAACTCCCATTAAAGCTGAGGTTAGTCTTAATTAACACTTATTTACATTCATTTCTTAAAACATATTTAAAAATATTGATTAAAACGTATTTTTTCTCAAATTTAATTAAATGCAAACCAAAAGAGTGATCAAAACAATGGTCTCGAAGAGAACGACAGTTCTCAATACGAAGAGCAGAACGACAACAACGAGAACACAAACAATGAGTTAACAGAAGACAAGAACAACAACGACGACAATAACGACGAGTCGAATGCGAATAACATCGATGAGAACGAAGAACCGGAGCAGTTCAGGAAGTTATTCATCGGTGGTCTGGATTACAAGACAACAGAAGACACACTTCGAACGCATTTCGACCAATGGGGAGAAATAGTTGACTGCGTAGTGATGAGAGACCCGCAGAGCAAGAGATCGCGTGGTTTTGGTTTTATAACCTATAGTAAGGCCTCTATGGTTGACGCCGCTCAAGCATCGCGTCCTCACAAAGTCGATGGAAGAGAAGTCGAACCCAAGAGAGCCGTTCCCAGAGAGGTATGTCTTTGAGTCGTTTGTATGCAATTATGTGAGTGTTTGTCGTTTTATACATGTATTGCAATTGTGTTGCATAGGATTCCGGCAAACCTGAAGCGCAGGCCACCGTCAAAAAGGTCTTTTTGGGCGGTCTTAAGGAAGATATCGAAGAACACGATCTCAAAGACTATTTCATTGAATTCGGAAATGTTGTGAACGTCAATATTGTCACTGAAAAAGACACGGGAAAGAAGAGAGGCTTCGCTTTTGTTGAGTTCGATGATTACGATCCGGTCGACAAAATAGTTTGTATGTCTTTACATATCTTTTACTCATTACAGCACTCAATAAGAGCTATTAAATGAATTTCAGTGAAAAGGCATCACGTGATTAAAGGTAAACGAACTGAAGTAAAAAAAGCTCTTTCTAAGCAAGAAATGGATACTATGAAGAGAAAAACAGAAGCGCGTGGTTCTAATCCTCGCGGAGGTGGAGGCGGAAGAAACGCACCCGTTTGGGAGTCAGGGCCTGGCAATTACGGAGGCGGTTATGGCGGCGGAGGAGGATATGGTGGACAAGGAGGAGGATGTGAGCCATTAGATTAAGATATTTTGCTTATTTGTTGTTTAAATATATTATTTCTCAGACGGCGGATATGGAAGCGGTTATGGACAGAGTAATTACGGCGGAAATCAGGGCGGTTGGAATCAGGGAAGCGGTTATGGTATGAGTTAGTATTAATATTTTCTCTTTTTCTCTTAAACTTTAGTTAATTCAAAAATGTTTTATCCGATTAACTCAATTACAAATGTGTTTGAATTAAAGGAAGCGGTGGCGGGGGTTGGAGTAGTGACTACAGCTCCAACTATGGCAACAGTTATGGCGGCGGACCTGTGAGAGGCGGCGGCAGCTATTCTCAGAGAGGCAGTGGTCCATATGGTGGTGAGTTCGGACACAATTGATTAGAAACCTATTAAAGCTTATATTTGCTGAATATTGCAGTAATGATTGTATTGATTAATAAACTGTTGTATATTTATATAATTGGTGTCGAATATAAGTGATATGTTTATAACCATTTAATTAGAATTTTAGCACTTAATCACTTAATGATCTCAATGATTGATTGCCTGCAGGAGGATATGGTAGTGGCAGTGGAGGAAACTATGGAGGAGGAGGAGGAGGTGGCAGCTATGGCAGGAGATAAAGTTATTTTATTGAACTTCTTGGGGTAGGAATGAGTTTATGTTTGTATTAATATTAGGGATGGGATAGAACTTAATCAACGATTTGCTAATTATATGTGAGTTTTAACGTTCATATCTTTTATTCGTCAATCATTTCTAGGGTTGTTGTCAGATAACAGTGAGTGAGTCAGAGAAAGACAGAAAGCAATTAAATCATTCAGAATATCGATATGAGCTTCAGATAGTGATCAGGAACTAAGTGAAGATTACAACTTACGAAAGAGAGTGCACTTGTGCTCAATGTTGAAGTAGAAATGTTTACTTTACTGACAGATAACCCCCAAGAATTTGAATATATTGTCGACCATTAATCACCAAAACTATTCTCATCACTTAATTGGTCTTTTATTATAATAATCAAACTTTGAATTTCTGATATAACTATACCTAATATCTCCTTATTTCCCATTTGATTGCATTTAAATGCGTATTATTATTGATTGTAAACTATTTATCATTATTGACATTATATTTTGCACAAATCATCAAACTTTATATCTATACTATTATTAATCAATTATTATAATTAAGTAATCATAGCATAAGATTTAGTTAATCTATTTGATGAGCCTTTCATTTGTAATAGTCGTCTGCTGTAAACATTAATATTTAGTTATTTTGATCCACATCTTAAACAATTTACTATTTAATGTATTTTGAAGTGTTTTTAATATCATTATCATTAGTGGTGTTTTAATTCGATTCTGTAGACCATAAGACCATAGGAATAAATATTTACACTAAATATTTAGGGAAAGCTTTGGTTCATTTGTATTCAATATTAGAAGAATTTATTTAACATTTAGTTGAATAAAAGCTTAATTAACAGGTGAGGTCTATTAGCTGTTTCAGTGACAGTCAATTCTTTGGTGTATTTATTTTTGCATAAATTATCAATTATTATAAGACTTAACTTTTGAGTCATCAATATTTCAAATAATTGAATGATTACTTTTTTGTACTGCATGTCTGGTTCAGAAGAGTATTATCTCTTTGGCATGAATTATCACTTATTATTTCAAAGTCTAAATTATTATTATCAGTGATTTTCGCTTTACTTTAACTCTATTTATTCCCCATTTAGGTAATCAGTTTTCATAATACCTTCACGTCATTCAAACTGAAAACGTGGTTCAGCTTTAATTGTTCAATGAATGTAAGCCTAAACTCAATATTTTTATTTGCAAAAAATTTCGTACAAAATTTAAAAATTTCGTTTGTCTTATATTACAGGACATTCAATTATAAAGTGATATTATATGCAAAGAGTTGGTCATTGATTAAGCGCTTGAGTTGTCAGGTAATCGATAACTCCGAGTTCACTCATCTGTTGCGTCGCTTTTTCTTTCCAGCCCTTATTTGCTGCGGGACTGACAGGACTCGGATGTAGTATATAATTAACTTCTACTCCAGATATGTTAGCATTACTTAGAGCTCGTTTCGCTCTTTCTTCTGCAAACTTTCCAACACCTAGTATTAGCTTAGGTTTAAGTAAGTGTACAATTTTGCAAAGAGTGTTGTCACAGATTTGGAACAATGAATTCTTTTCGGGTGCCTTTAGCTCAGGAGGTGTCACGTTCTTGCCTGAATCGAGCATAAAAGAGAGCGGACAGTAGTTGTGGACAAAGCAATATTTAAAGAAGGATTCAGGCGTTTTGCACAAGTCTTTCATTAGACCCCAAAATCTCTGTCCACTGACTTCACTTCGTTTACAATCCATTCCTTGAATAGGTCTTAATGGATGTTCATTGACAGGCTTTCCTACTCTGCCAGTTATCTGAAGCCAATCTCGAACGACATTCACTTCTCCGAAGGGAATCTTAATTAAAGAAATGAATTCTTAAGAAAAGAAATTATATTCTTATTAATTAAAATGAATTTGTTTTTTAAACTAATGATTAGAGACTAAACTATTGATTTATTGAAAACTCACTCCATTCTGAGCCATACCAAAGGGTCCGGGATTCATACCTAGAAATAGGACATGTATAGGACCCGAGCAATACTTTCTAACATAATTGGCGTGCGTTTCAAATGCATATTCTATTGGATTATAGACAAAAGCAATGGCAGACGTTATGAGTGTTAATTTGCTTAATTCGATGCTTTGTTCCCTTTCAATGTTTAGTAAAGTTTCTGCGAAGTTTCCCATCCATGTGAAAGGCAGTGAAGCCATTGATAGCTCACCGCATGCAAACGTATTGCTGTGTGTTGTTGTCGTCCTCACGGACGGATTAGACTCTGTACTTATTCGCATTGATGTGCTTTCCTTTTGATTGTCAAATAACGATTCATACGATATCGAAGTCATTACACAATTATTTCTTTAATTATTCAAGTTCTATAAGACTTTTAATTAAATTATATTTATTTTTTTACTTAAGGTAATAAAAATAGTCTATCAGTCATTCTTTATAGGCATTCAATTTCAATGTTTAAGTGCTTTAAGTGTAGGCTTTTGTAAAAACAAATGGTAACCATTTCTTTGCATTAAAATATATGAATTATTTTTTATAAGATATTAAAAGTTTTAATTAATTTCATGCATTTATTTGAATATTAATAAAATTGATGTAAACCTGACTGATATCAAACAAATTATTAAAATTATTCCATAATTACGTGGATTTTAATGTTTATTAATGAATAATATCTGAATAATAACAATCATTACATTTCTATTCCTATAAAATACATTTTAAGTTCGAGAGACGATCACTCTATCACTTTATTACAATCAAATCTAAATATTAATCCAATATTTTAATAACTTATCAAACTACATTTTATCGGTAAATCAATATTAAGTTATTGTTTGACAATTTTTTTATAATTTCTTTATTTTAACCAAATTTTGGAAGTAAGTATACAACTAATGAATATCTTATTGTTTTTAAGCAATTGGAAAAATTGAATTTAAACTGAAATTGAACTTAAAATTAATTGAAAATTTATAAATTTTCTTCAATAAAACTAAAAGCTCATCTCAAAGTGTTTATTATTGACAGACATATGGAACAGTTGATTCTGAGTATAGAGATAGGGTGTGTTAGACATCTAAAACAGATCCTATGCATCACTATAATAATATTCTCACAAATGCTTAACAAAATTGAGTAATAATTGCCTCAAAACAAGCTATCATTAGCTTTAAAAGAAAGCTCTCTTTTATTTCAAATTATTTGTAAAACTTAAGCATTTCTTCGGATAAATACATGAACTTATGGATTGAAAAAGTTTTAAATGATCTCATTATTAGCAAAACATAAAACTATTTCTTTATCTGAATCGATTTGATTGTAAACTCAAATAAGACATTAATTATTTGATTTTTTGATTACTCTTAACAGGCTTTTAAAATGATTTATTAGTATAAATCTATGAGGTTTTGGAGTCAGAATACTCGTTTATCAAATTTTTAGATTGCATTTTAGAAATAAGTTAACTTACATTTCATCTAAAGTTGTGCACTACAGTCATCAAAACTCAAAATATTAGAAAAACCAATGATTAAGTGTTAAAAACTTTTTATTAGAAGTAAATAAAACTATTTTTTACAGTATTTACTACATTCCAGTCCAGTACAGACAGCATAAACAAATGTGACCTTTACCTGAAAAGGTAGTGCGCACACAATCAAGGGTGACAAT
>JAUJYT010000787.1:0-15201 GCA_033996565.1 Nanhermannia nana
TATTATCTTCAAGTTTCTGATATAGAATTGGTCAATAAATTTTTATATATCTGTAAATTTTAGTCTCAAATTCTAAATCTTAAATAATAGATAAAAATTTCTTTTTATCAAATAAAGAAACAAAAAAATCGTAAATAAGAAATAACTAAATGAACATAAAAGTGGAATCCAATATATAAACTGCATGTGACTTATAGTCAGAAAGGCATTTGAGTGGGCACTGGTCACAGTTATTTGCAAGTCACGAAAGACAGTAGAGTTTGACTGTATTGCATAAATATTTTATTTTCATATGAATTAGTATTTATATATTATTATAAATATTAATTTTACTGTATGTAATACATGTAAGGTCTTAGCTATTATAATAAGCACCTGTAAGTTATGACTAGTGTTGTTTTGCTTAAGAAATTCTGACATGTGTTAGGACTAATTATATTATGAGTTTTATTAACTTTTCTCTGACTCTCTGACATTTGGCAACACTAGTAATATAATAATAATTATTATTATAACATTAAAGCCCAAAAATCAATTTCTGAGTTAACCTTTTGAAATGCAATGGAAGTTAAAATAAGATTTCCGGCAGAATAAGTAATTATTTTATAAAAAAAACCAATTTGCATGACTAGACATTAATTTAAATATCAAATAAATTTTACATTTTAACAAAGAATAAATTTTTCGATTACTTCTAATTAATTATATGTTATATAAGTTGAATGTCTTAATTTCAATTAAACTTAAAGCAGATTCTGTTGCTTTAAGACTGAAATGAAATCAGTTTTTAAATGAAGCAAATCTTTATTCTATGTCAACATCTTATAAAAAAAATAAAAGTGGATTAAATAATAAACCGCGAAATCTGAGACTACAATCCAAATCCGGGATAAACGGGACACTAAAATGGCTCAATTTTAAGTCTTCTGGACTTATATTTTTTTAGACCTGATATAATCAAAATCCTGGGAATCCCGGAATTCAAATTGACTCTAATTAACGTTTCCTTAAATCAGAGGTCATTTTTCTTTGAGAAAATTGAATGAATTGATGCTAAAGTATTAAATTCCGATGATTTGAAACAAGAAATTTATTGATTATTATCCACTTTTTAAATACAAATGTTACGCAATAAATATAATTAAATATAACTTAAATGATATTAAAACTTAAAAATTAAAATTCTGGACCAGAAGCTCAACAGTTTTCTTAAGTGGAGTATAACTTTATAACTTTTCTAAAATAACTAATCATTAATTAATTCATTTTTTTTATAATTATTTTGATTTATTGAACAATAAAAAGTGACACTTTTTGCAAAATATTGATTTATTAACAGTCATTTTTATTATCTCAAAGACATATTTTATTTTGGTTTATATTTAGATTTAATAAAAAAAGAGATAAAAAAAATTGTGCTAACTTTCATATTAGGTATTGGGCAAAATTCCGGTCACTACACATTCAAATATGATTATTTGTTGTTATCTAAACATGTCTGGACTTTATGAACTGTCTCATCGCTGGTTTAAATATTGAGTATTATATTACATAATACGAGAGCTTTTGTCTAATTATCTCTTTGTGCTATTTATGAATTTTTAACGACCTATTATTGGAAAGAGTTTTTATTGTCCAATGTCACACATATTTAATAAATACCATTTTACCCATATTCGCAATTTGAGTGCTGGAGATAATTTTTGAAGTTCACATTTTGGTGAACAAACTAACTGAATATATGAGTAAAGGCATAGATAACTCATTCCATATAACTTTATTTCGAATGTGAAGTGCATTAGATTAATGAACAGCAAAGTTAAAAAGTTCATACGACTTAACAGTTATATACATAACAGTTATATACATAAAAAATTGATGGAATGAAAATATTCAATTTCAAGTAATGCGCTTCCGAATTGCATTTCTATGATTTTGAACTTTAATTTTCGCTTCAGTTTTATTTCTTTTTCGAGCATAAGCCCAATTAATAATTTACAGCTCAACCTTCAGTTCATTTTCAGTCAGGTCTGCAAATTTTGGGTCAGATTAATGCCAAAAAAGAGAGAACTCTCTCAAAGTCTGAAGAGAATGACTGACATTTCTAATTAATCTTTGTCTACACTTTTCGTATTAAATAAACTCCAAATTTCAAGGCTTATAATGAATTATTAAAATGCTGTAATTGATTCAATTTGAATAACCTCTAATCCAGTGCTAAAGATTTAGTTGAGAGATAAATCTTAACAATTATTTGACTTTTACTTGTAATATAAATTATGTGAATCTAAATTACATCAATACATATATAATAAAGCTTTTTGAGTCATATAATATTTAAGCATAACTTTTTGTTTTCACTTGAATTCAAAAATATGAAACAAACTAAGCTATAAATAAAATCGAGACTTTTTAAAGATCCCAACACTGATATATTGAGCGGTATAAATAAATTGTTTGAAACCCACGCTTTTACAGTTGGATGAATAGTACAAACTTTAAAATCTAATAAAATAATCAAAAAATCAAAATTTTATTAATAACTATTTTTATATGATTTTTTTCTATTTATTATATTGAGCTGACAAGTAAGACATGATCACACACTTGACAACCGGAGTTCATAACAAACATGTACGGTATATATTTCAATGATCTGAGAACTGAGACTCAATTATTTTTGTTCACTTACTCTTGAATGACAACACTTACAAATTTATTCTCTTGAAAATCTTGAATTTTCATTGTTTTTTTAAAAATATGTTACAGAGAGAATACAGTTATACTAATCAATGAAACTTTATTTTCTACTCGACTCACAATTTTTAAATTTAAAAAATCATAAGTTATAGCAAATCTCTGGTCAGGTCGAAAGCATGAGAAAACGTTTTTTTATAATTCTTTTTAATTATTGCTTTTGGATAAAAACATACTGTGTCAAGAAAGCACTTTTAATCCTTGAGGTAGTCTTCGAAAGTCCTTCCACTCAAAAGCTTCAAGTTATTGAAGTTTTCATTTTTTCAAAAGCCTTCTCAAAATACGACAAAACCATCAAAAGTATGCAGAAGTGCTTCACTGTTATGACATTTCTGAATCTCGTGATGTTCTTTCTGACAAAATGAAACTTTTATCCATTTACGAGAGGATTGACTGAAAATATTATTGAGAGAAGAATTTCAGAGCAACGTAACTTCTTTTGTCAATTATTTAGATTATATGTTGTAAAGTGAGCTTAACTGCAGTAACTGTTGTCATACTTTATATATACGCTGGATTAAAAAGCTTTAGTACAGTATACTGTATGCTTGCACTCAATGTCTGAGAATTTGGGTGAATCTCTATATCATTGATCATTATTTGACTTTATGTAATAACTATTGTTTTGGAAAATTATTCGATTTGTATTTGTTGGCGATTTAATAACAGTAAGTATTTTGAGTAAATTTAATTTTTAAAAGTATTATCCCATAGTGAATAACATTATGAAATTCTAAATATAATTCACTTTTCAAGATTTATAGCTATAATAGCTTTCCTCCAGTATAGCATAGCATTGCTGGAGATCAGGCTCTTATTTCACTATAAACTGTTAAGATTAGGTAATTTTGAGTTAGGGTTTACTCACACTTACTTATAAGAGATTAAAGATATAAATATATATCAACTAAAGGTCAATCAAACCTACGGTGAATTATTATAGTGATATTTAGGCAAAACAACATGTAATGCAGAAGTTTTCAAATGGTGGGTCGCACTAAAAAAGTCTGAGAACCGCTCATGTAATGTAAGGATTTGTTTATCTGACAAATAAGTAATCGCAACATTTTATTTAAGCAAAAGGTTTTAAACACGGATTAAACAAATCCATAAAAGAAATGTTTGATAATATATTAAAATAAAAAATAAAAAATAAAAAATAAATCTATGAGAAGAAAATATGATAAAATTTAATATATTATACAAATTTGATTTTGAATTTGAATCATTGGAAGTGAATTCTGTTTGCAATGGCATAATTGCGTTCCAAGAGCATAAACCATAGTCTTATTTTAGACAGAAGGAGGTGTCTGAACCGCTAACTATTAATAAGATATGAATGATCCTTAAAACTAATGGTTATCCTTTAGGAAATTGTAAATTAAAGATAATGAATGTTCTATGAGTTAAAGAGTAACATTTGGCTAATTTAGTCGAAGGTTAATGTGTTAGAGTTTTACGAAAAGTTTAAATATAAGTTATTTTGAAATCCAATACAATTTTTTTGTTCGACATATATTTGTTCTCAGCATTGAAATATTGGTTTTTCGAGTTTTGACGATAAGAGTAAAAATTTATCAAAAATGATATCACTTTTATATTCAATGCTGGCTTAACATAATATTTACTTTACTCAAGAGCTTACATCAGGGAAAGGCATCTCAATCAACCACTGACAGAGATTTAAAAATTTGCTAAAATTAATTCAATTGTCTGAGTTTTAGTCGATTTTGATTTAAATAACTTTCTCAAAGATTTAGTTAAAGTTTAAAGATTAGTAGATTAAAGAAATTAATAATTATTATTTTCATCTTTCAAGAACATTTGAAGGTTTAAAAGGCTTGAATATGAGCCGATCACTTTCCTAAATCATGATTTTTACTATCATTTTAGCAAAAAGCAGCCCAAAAATGAGCTCTTTATTCAATAATTGCAATGTTGAGGTCTTTTTTTCATTCCGTTCATATAATTCTAGAGTAACTCTGTTTTTATGATAAAAACTAATTCCTTAGCCTTCATTATTAATTCATTTTCTACTACTAGTACTTATTCAGACTCAAATTTGATTAAACTCTTAATGTATATCTACCTGTATATAAGATTATAGCTTTCCTGAGAATCACATCTGTATATAAATATTAGAGTAACAAAATCTTTTCTTTTAGTGCATCGAATAAACTAATAATACGTCACTTTTAATTATAAATGAATATAAGATAGTGTTTTCAATTAATTCGATTTTCAGACCCAAACATAGTCACAAATGAAGTCATGAATGATTTTAAATTAATCATATCTTATCCATCTTTTAATCATTTGATTCAATTATTAGTTTAAGGTTTAACTCAAATATGTTGTAAAAAATTATTGTAACACACATTCAAATTTATCTTATGGTAAATTCTTTTTATTCTTTCAAATTCATTATTTTGAACTACATTTGAATAAATTTGCTGACATTTCTATATTAATAGACAAAGAGCTCATTTAACTTAAAAATTGATGATTTATTTGAAATAAAAATAATTGGGAACAAAAAACAAAACTCAGAATTTCACTGACAAATCGTATTTTTGAAAGCATTGAAAGAAATAAAATTTTATTAGTTAATGATAAAAGATATCAATATGTGTTTTGTTTTATTATATAAGTTTCATAATTGTTCGCTAAATTCTTTGTTGGTAAATTTTAGAAGTAAATAATTGGGATGCCCTTCAAATCTGACTTGAATGCCAACAACTGTCATAATTAAAGTGAATACTTGTAATACTATCTTGAGATTTATTGAATGTTATTAGTAGTTGTTTCTAAAAACTTAAATAAATATGACTAACATAAGACTTCTTTGAAAAGGGTTATCAGCCTTGGGAGCACTTTCTCTCCAACATTTTTTATGACCCTATTAAGAATAAAAGATCAATTTTTGGCATATTTCAAAGCTGTATAATTAGTGTATGGGTTTGTGTACATTGAGTTAAAGATAAAACTTTAAATTCTTGAAAATTAAACGCATTATAAGGATGAGATTCTTAAAAATGATAATAAAACTTCGCTCTTGAGATCAAAGACATGTCACACAACTTAGTTCTACGATTTGAGAATTAATGAATTTTTTATTTTTATTGCGAATCCAAAAATATTGCGTATTCCTTGAATTAGTGAGACTTTGTTGTTTTTAGAGTTTAAATAATTTATTATTGTTGAAAGTTTTAAACTTGATGTGTCAGACATCAAACCTAATTAAATTATATAAACAGCTCTCGAAGCAGCGTATGTTAGGGATGAAGCCCCCCTGCAGTTTTCAAAAACGGGTCAGCAAAGCATTTAGGAACAACAGATCAAATTTTTGGGGCGCATCAACTTATTATCCAAGTTTTTTACAGAATATTTCTCAGAAATGAGCGGCTGTACTCCGGTTTTTTGGGTGTTTCAATTTTAATTATTTTAATCGATTAGTTTGAAAAGAAAAGAAATAGTCAATAAATTTTCAAATACAAGTATGATTAGGAAAACTATTAATAACTTATTGAAAGTTAATTCCCTCTAAAGTTTTGCACAGAAAGCTTAATAGTGACAGATATTGCAAAATTGAGTTCTGCAAATCGATAAACTCGCCCTTTCCCTTAATTTTGATATTTTCCTGAAGGGTAATCCTACTTGTGGAGCATCAAACCTCACATGAGTCTGAGGGTAAGACTGGAATCTCAATCAATTAAAAGATTTGATCTAAAGCTCATTTAAATTTTTTAACTCATTGATCAAGCGTTATTTTCTCACGTTTTGAATCTAATGTCAACTTATATTGAATTGAATCGATAAGAATTATTTCACAATTCACATCAATATTATTTTGATGACTAAAATACAATTCCGTGAGAAATATTATTATACTTTAATTATTAAAGAGGGAAATACTTTTATTTTTTAAAACCAAGAGTAATCAAAAAAGTTATAAATAATTTTTATTTGAACTAACTTTGAAATTCAGTTTTCAATGGGTTTAATCAAAATGTTGGCCAAATTTCAACAGAGCCTTTAGTTTTGATGCGTTATTACTAGAGCAGTGGGCAGACATGATATTAAAATAGTTGCACACATATGTAAGAATATATCGAAATATTTTAAAGTATTATTTATATTAAACTCTAACGATATGTTAACAACATTGACATAAATCTTATACAGAATAAGTTTAGATCTTAATTAAAGCTTTTTAAAACCTCCCACACTATAAAGACTACAAAGATTCCAATATTTGGACTCAAAATATTAGAGAGTTTACGATTGTGCAGATCAAAAGCAAATGATTACAACTTATTTTTCTCCTTAAATACTAATTAGAAGTAGTGATTACACGCCTCTGGAACGTGCTTTGGGTTTATCAAACTTAAAATAAACTGTAAAAATGTAACTTCAATTTTGTTTTTGATGAAACCTCTACTACGCTGTTCGCGTGTAGATTTTCAAACATATAATTACTATAATTTTAGGCCAAAATCTGTTGAATAGAATCGTAAATAAACTTTCATTATTGCAAAGCTGTGCCACATTCGCATACTTACTGTACTTATATAGTAAGTTATATTCGCTATTAATGTATTCCCTGACTTGACTTAAGGAAACCTTCGTATTATTAAATTATAGCTCATATTTTAGAATTAGGAATACTATTGCAGTATAAAGATTACAACAACTGACTGATCTTATCACTAAATAAACGCAAGAAATTGAATTCTCTATAGAATTCTTATATAATCTCTTAATATAGTTAATAAGAATATTCCGAAAATCATTTAACGTTAAGTTTTATATCAGTAATCTTTTTATTTAGCTTACTCACTAACTAAAGCATAAAACAACTTTTCAACACATAATGATTGTGAAAAGTTTTTTTCTTCACTGATCTATAAATACTATTGAAGTGACAGTTTGAGGTTCAATGATGGATGCATTTGCTTTTTTAAAATTACTTTATGGGTGAAATTGTATGACTAAATACCTGTGGCCCTCAGTCTTTATGTCTTTTTTGAAGGGTTTAGAGCTATTTCCGACAGAATCGATCGCTACATAAACTTCAAGGAGAGCACAAAAACTATCAATTTTTATATCAATTATGATTATCCATGAGATTATCCCTAAAAATTGATTGTTTTAATACTTATTAATAAAATAAATTAAAAGTGGAGACATAAATATTTCCTTGAAACAGACAGATCGATATTAAAGCAAAAATTGAGATAAATTTTCAATAATTACATGAATTTTGTTTTACTTCTGCAAATCAAAAAAATAATCTATATTTAAGTTAAGAGAATGCAAAAAATAAGAGTGCAATTAAAAAATAATCTCATTGCTAGTGTTTGCTAATCTTTTATTAGTCTCATTATAAATAAGTATAACTTTTTAAATGAGCCCAACAATGACAAAATACCATTTATAGACAGCTTTTGAATTAACACCAGTATCCTGTTTAGTAACTGATTCTTATAATAACTTGTATTTCCCTCTATTGTTTGGCTTCTTTTAATAAAGGGTGTTCTGTACAGAATTATAACCACAATAAGGATTTGTTTAGTCCTGTTTTCATTCTCATTAAAATATACGGAAAACTGAAACTAATGAGAACGAGTTCAAAAGTATTCATCTCCAGCAAAGGCCTTCTGTTCTCTGTAATTGTTATTTGTTTCAAAAGATTTAAATCATAATCAAAAGAATTAATAAAAAAGTATATTCATATATCGACAGGACTTCGCATATATTTTTGAAATACTATACTTAAAGTCTAACAATAATTATAAGTTTTATTTAATATATCGGTTTCAAACTGAATTTTTTCTGTAAAACAATGGACTACTCAATCAAAGCTCTGTTAAATAACAGCATCAAGAAATTCGCTCTAAATATCTCGATATAAGTTTGTAAATTTATAAGCCTTGGGCGACCTTAATAGGGATTCACAAGGATTATCGGCCTGAGAAGATTCTCAAACCTTTTGTTAGTGTCATTTACCATCAATTGAGAGCTATAAAAAATTTCTAGATTAATGTGGCCATTAATTTAAATAATCCATAATTGATGGCAAAGTAACTTTAATCTTTACTTTAATATATTGAGGTCTGTTTACTCTTTTCATCTCCAGATATTTATGTGACATCAAACATATTGATAAAACAATCAAATATTCTTTATTTTTATTTAATAATAAATTTTTGTTAATAATATTCAAAAAATTTTGTTTTTTCAATCTAATAGCTAGTTATTGAAAGCTCATAGTGAGCCAAGAATCGAAGAATATTCTTAAAATAGACCTATTTCGCAATAAAAAATATTATTGCTTTTATGTGCTTAGTAATCAAGTTTTAATGAATTTTTATTGTTTAATCCTTAAATAGATTTGAGTCAAACCCACATTTTATATTATTTAACCAACAAATAGTTTCATTTTGACTATTTCAACAAAATTATTTAACATTATTGACTCTTTATATGTCGTGTGGGCTTTGATTATCATATTTCCGCATAGGAAAAATTTACACATAATTTTTTCATAACGTTTCATTTATTATGCTGTATATCATTCGATATAATGTTAATATATAACTCTTTTATCAAAATCGTCAAATTCTTTATTATAAATACGATTTCATTTAATTGAGCTGAACATTAAAATAAAATTTTTTCAAAAAAAAAAAAAAAGTTCTGCACATAAAGAAAAATGAAATAGAAATGGTTTGTTCAAGTTCTTACTTAAGTGATCGCTCGATTTTCGATAATTGATATCTTCGATTGAATTAATTAAATCAATTTATACCTAAAGCAAACAATCTTCAAATCAATTTTTATCGGAACAAAATTTTGTTCTTCATTGCCTTCAGTAAAACTAATTAAGAAAGTCAATGGCCTACTTAGAAGTGAACATAAAACAAAAAAGTTTGAAAGCATAATCATAAGATCCCTTTTCCTTTACTTAAGAGCTGAACCAACACAAGTTAATCTAACTTCTAAAAGGGGGAAATTTTAAAGCTATTTTGCAACAAACCTTGACATGTAATGTAATTTTGAGTAATTTAAACTACGGCTAATACACATCGATTAATGCAATAATTCTATGTTTATATTAGCTGTTAATTTCTTGAAGTTGTTTAATATATTTATTTTTGTTTAGGACAAGGTTACAGTCATAGCCAGCATAATAAAGTACTCACCTTTTTGAAGCATAAAAGACTTAATTAAAATTATAATTAGTTGCTCTTAATTTACGAGAACTAAAAACCAAATTTAAACAAAAAATTTCCGTATTTCACAAACCAATAATTGAGAGTTTTTGAAATTTAAACATTATTTTTAGAATTAAACTATTGGTGTGAATAAATAATGTGTACCAGTATTGAAAATTACAACATAATTGAATCGCTAAATTACTTTTTAATTAAAAACCAAAAATATTATAACATTTCATGTTTGACTTGTTACGAATTCCTAAAGCTGTTTAAATTTTTTAATTGTTTAGAAACAGCTTTGAAAGTGCAGAGACGTCATTAAAAAATGATGAGATTAGACAGATATGTATTACATTTGAAAATTAAAATAAAAGAATGTAATGCAATACGATATTGTCCTTGACATAGACCAGAGGCAGACAAAAATCGATTTTACTAATGTTATGAGTGAAACGATATACCTTACACTAAATACGATATACCTTACACTAAATACGATATACCTTACTCTAAATAAATGCATTTATTCATCGATTGATAATGAAATACCAGATGTGAGGCATCGATTTTTGTAAATTATAAAATTATACTAAAAAGTATTATTCCCATAATCAATGAAAGTAAATGCTCAACGAACACGCTAATTTCAAATTTATATACGGTGTGACCCTCTTTTAGGCAACTCCTTTGTTACATTATCTAGCATTCGTTTACATAACTTCACATTAACCTCCACTGTCTAATGAAATTGAATGCTCAAAAGTCCTTTAAAAGTTGTTTGCAAAGCAGAAAAGTTAGTTTGACAGTGCACTGCATCTGCACTGCACTGACAATAAAATTTAATATAAGATGAAAGTAAGTTAATTGCAATTTGTTTAAGTCTACATTTTTTCAAACAATTCTATTTATTGGACTTAACGTATACTGAAATTTATTAACAGATAACGGCATTTCAAGTGCTAACTCTAATAAAGGTAAAGTCATCTTAAAGTTGGTATTGAATAGCTCCTGGCTATTAATATAACTTAATACCAGAAAACCAAATCCTGCAACAACGCAGTGCCACTTTCACTGACATATATTTATTTGAACGCTCACTCAAATGTTTGATCGCGTCATAAACTTTTAAATTGTAGGTGAACTGTGTGAACGTTTATGATTGAGATTAGTTTTTACGAGAATCACCGTTATTTTCGAAGCTCTCGGGAGGGCTGAGCCTATCAATGATGTGTATCGTACCAGAAAGTTACCAAAAGTTTAGCTTATTGTAGCGGTGCTTTCTTAGCTCATGATTATTATTGGAGTAATAAGACTTGTGAAGCAGAACACATAACAGGCTCTATTCTCTTCAGTGAATTCAACAATAAGTGTGACCTGTTTTGAATCCGGCAATACTTTGCATTTTTAGCTAATATTATGTGAATATTTACTATTTAAGAAAGAATTAATGCTTTTTGTGATTTTGATGTGCACAACACGCATACACTTGTTTCTAAGAGATGTCGAATAAAGTGAGCCTCTCTGAGTTGGTATAATTTAGTTGGTGAGTAACTTAAAGCGCAACTATATATTCGGATGATATCATCTGTATTACGCTACAAGACTTAATTGACTCTTCTGTTAGACTGTTTGCCAACAATCCTTAGTCAAATGGAGCTCTCGATAGTATTGCTAAAAATATTAGCAGTAGTTTAGTTAAACGCGATTAGAGATTACACTTTAAAGTTTTAATATTTAACTCAATTGCTTTAATAGATGTGAAATTTAATATTCAAAAGTGAATTTGATCTCAAAATGTCAGATCCTGTTTATAAGTTTAATGTGATATGTGAATCAATCGCTGCATTTGTTGGTCTTATTTTCAATGGCTATATATTATTTGTCTTATTGTGTTCTAAAGTAACAGTAAATAATATTTTGCTACTGTTTATGGCATTGGCCGACACTGCAATCTGTTTAGTGATCTTGATTTGCAACACTCCCATGACTTTACTCCAAGAAGTTCCTGTCCATAATGCCGACTTACCACTTGTCATTCCAGACGAAAAGCTGGACCAACTCTTTTGTAGTTTTCAAGGAGGCCTTTGGACAATATTACCTCTATGTATAATATGGGCTATTTGTGGCCTAATAATCGACAGGTATATCGCAATCGTAGAGCCCCTCAGCTATTCACGTCTGCTTAACGTAAGGAAAACCACAATTATGCTCATTTCGATCTGGATTTGTCTTATTTTATTCGCATTCCCACCTCTAATGGGTTTTTGTAAATATCAGTACCTCTCAAGTCACAGCGGATGTATTGTCATGTGTTCAGGCATTGAGAGCAATGCATTCGAGTTTTATTATATGGCATTGTATTTCACCTCTTTTTTGCTGCCCATAATTGTAATTATCATCTGTAACATACATATCTTAATTATCGCCCGTAATCATCGCCACCGCATCGTCTCAGCTATCTATGAAATAACAATCAGGGCTCAGGCGACTATTACTCACCAGAGAAGTCCAAATTATTTATTAAAATATAAAGGACGTGACGCCTTCCTTACTATTTTTCAATTAGTTGGTTCGCTAGTATTTTTGACATTTCCCTATTTTATTATTTATTCCTATAAATCATTTGCGAACAAGTTTTATGACGATTACTGGACCTCTTCTGCAACACTTCTTCTCTCGTTGACTCCAATAGTTAACGGTTATGTTTATGGAGTCAAAAGCAAAGCTCTAAGAAAAACTTTTAAGCGACTTTTGCAGGTTTGTTCATTACAAATTCATATTAATTTATAGGTTATCAAAAATAAAAGCACTACTTTTACTAACTATTTATCATTTCATATACAGCCATTACTTTGGCTTATTTTTTTAATTAAAGCTAAATTAAGTTTAATTAAATAAATTATTCACTCAATTATTTATGTTAATAAAAGTTAGAATCCAATGAAGAATTATTTCAAAAAATAATAACAAAAAACCTACATTTTTGCATAACTTTGTTTTAATTAAATGACAGACCAGCATATATTTTTTGAAAGAAAGCAATATTTTGTTATTGAAGAATTGAATATTTGACTAATAAATGCAAAATCATAACTAATATGTTATGCAATATCCTATACATAAGACGTATGTTTATTATACCTGTAATTGATTATTATTATTGTTAATAATAGTCTTTAAATAATATACTGAGAACTGCCCAACTTCTGAAACAATTTGTAAACAAGTTGTTGCAAAAATGAATTCTGATAACTGATATATTGAATAAATTGATTGTAGAGATACCTATACGAACAACAGGCTTCAATAGAAATTGATCGCCGACTATCACTAAGATCTCAGTCATCGTTGAGAGAAGGATGGAATTCACTTCTTTCTACATCAACACTCTCATCAAACATATTATATAGAGAGAGAACAAGTCAAAGACGCAATTCAGCTCCTCTTACCTTTTCTCAGGTGGCTTTCGTTAAAGACAGTGATAATAAATTTTCAATTAGAAGACAATCATTAGAAAATTTTAATGATCCTCAACTCAAATCTAATTGTGATTCTTATATGGGGTTAAATGGTTTAACGAAAAGACCATCATTTTTAGCTGACTCTAAGTTTAATATTAAGACTCCTTTAAGCCCAATACAGGAAATATCTAATGGAGGTTATAGTGAGAATTCAAGTGTTATCATTGGCTCTGATTAATCAAATATTACATAAACTAATAAATGGTTATATTTAATAAATATTTTTATTATTTTTTAACTCTAACCATAAAGCTGTATATTTTAACTAAAAGTGACTTAATTTTAACTTATTCTGTAATAACTGTTAATCTTAACTGCAATCAAAAGAGAGATTATATTTAGTATTATTGAAACACATGAATTATGAAAATGATATATAATATATTTGGTTCATATAACTTATGTTAAAAAGAAAATATTTCGATTATATTACATAATTATATTCTATTATATATATATATATATCTGTATTTTATTAAAAATTAAATGTTATAAATATAAATATCAATGCTGTATATGAGTATATAATATGTGCCATTTCTAAAAGTTTTAAATTCATAAATAAAATTTTACAAACTCAACATCCTATTAGAGTAAAGAAATCGATGTATATTACAGTACTGTACAAAATAGCGTTATCAGTAGTGATCAGATGTTTGGCTCTAAATTTTCATATTGCTCTTCAAATGAAAAATATTTATTTAAATTTCATATTTTTTATTAACTTCAATGAATCGATTGAATCTATTTAAAGGAATGTCTAATTAAACTTTTCAAATAAGTTTCATTTCGTTCGCTTAAACTTTGATCATATATTCATCAAAAACTAAAAGTCATTTTCTCAATAATATATTCGACTTTATATTCAAATGAATTGTAAATTATAGTGTAATAAAAGAAAAAATGAATATTAATGAAAAGTAGACCTTTTTCTAAAGTAAAATTGAATTTCAAATAAGCAATAAAGAAAAAGTATTAAAAAGTTAAGAATACTTCAAGTTTCACAATGTCTGTCACGTGTTTTGTTATCAAATTATTATTTTCAGAGAATTTTCAATTTTCAAGATCAAACAGATTAGGGAAATCCAAATAAATAAAATATTTCCTTATACTAGAATAACTTGTAAAACTTGTAAAGCTGTCGATCGGTATTTATAATTTTGGTTCAAATTCTTTTCTAAGGAGACAATTGAATGGATTTCTTTGAACTGATTGATGAATTGGGAATTTTGAAGCAGATTTCAAAATCAAAAAAAGTGAAAGAAGACTTAGATCATGAAATTGCGTAAAATTAGTTCCTTAAATAATTTAAAATCAAAGACATGACTCATAGAATGAATTATAAAATAGAATTATAAAATAGAATTTTAAAAATATCTAATCATTAATCAAATGAAATTGAAGTAATGGCAATAAAAAACTACTTGAAATTTTTGATGTTTTTGATATTTAACTTCTATTTGAGTTAAAACATCAATTGAATGCAACTGATAAACGAGCTTAAAGATAGCTTAAAGAGCTTAAGCTGAAAGAATTCAACTGCTAAACAAATATCTAAAAATCACTTTTGCACTAAACAAACTATAAATCATTTGAGTTCAGACTTCTTTATCGCTTTTTAATGAATTTATTCACTGAAATATAAGCTCATAAAAGTTTTTTTCGGATTTGTCAATACATTTAAATTCCATTAAATTATTTAT
>JAUJYT010000788.1:0-15192 GCA_033996565.1 Nanhermannia nana
GATGTTATTCATTGATGTGTGCATTTGTTAATTCCCATTCTCAGTAATACATCTTGACTTTTATCCCGATCTTCCTCTCTTTCCTTATAACTACAGATATTTATAGATTTATAGTATGATATATATATACTATACTGTTGTGTGTGTGCGTGTGTGTGTTTGTGTGTGTATGTGTTGGATAATAATAATATGAGTGAATGAAATGTATGAATAAATAGTACTGCAAATTAGTCAAATCAAAGCTACAGAACAGGCATAACAACGCATAACTAAAATTAGAATAACAATAATTTAGAGTCAGAAACGCTAAACTTGTAGAATAATTAAGTTACATAACTGTATACTATAAATAGTGCTCTCAAAATCGATATTTAATTAAATTTAAAATTGTTTCAGTTGTTCTGATTAAGTCGACAACAATACAGGATCAGTCGTCTTCAACCTCGTCGTCTCCATATAATCAATCAAAAGACTCTTCCTTAGCATATAAGGCATATTCGGTGTCTGACTTATCGCATGGTAGCAAAGAGTCGTCTGCACGATCATCACCAAAAGACGCGCCATCGGTGTCATCAAGAGAACAGACACAAAGACTTTCAACGCCAACGATAAGTAGTGAAAAGAACTCTCCCCGAGCGCAGGCATCAAAAAAGAGTGCGCACAAAGAAAAGCCTCCATCAGTGAATGCACCAGTAGTGTCAACAGTGCAACACAGTATCAGTCATCCGGAGTCACCTCAACACCACTCTCATCAAAGTATTACAAACTCTCATAATCAACAAGAAGCACAACAACAGCAACAACAACAACAATCAGGAGCACAGCGTTCATCTGCCAACACATCCAATCATATCTCTAATGCTTACGGATCAGGAGTTCAATCCCATCAAAACAATTCAAACAGTGGAAGCGGTCGAGTCGATAGCGGAGTTGCATCTAATAAAAAGCACAGCAAAAAAAGATCGACTGACAATATTGGCAGCGAAGTAACCAATACTAACACCAGTGGAGCTAAAGATACAACTGGTCGTGAAACCAGTGGTAGTGGTGGTAGTGGTGGTAGTAGTGGTGTAATTAAATCAATTACCTCAAGAATGCCTAAAGTTAAGGATAGCAAAGGCGAAAACTTTGACTGTAAGTCTATTTGAAAGTTTAATATTTATTTAATATTTATTCGATTGATTTGCATTTATATTCCTTATTATAATAGTCTTTTAGGTTGCATTTCTAGTTCCAAACTGTGTTTCTATTTTTAGTAACACAGCTCTGAAACAGGAGAGTTTGAGAGTTTGCTCCAATGCTTCTTAGAATGCTGTTAGAAAACGCTTATATATTCTGCACGAATATATACGCACACAATATATAGAGAACACAAACTAACGATTCAATCCAATTCTCTATACAGTATATTTTTAAATGTAGCGTTTTGTGTATACTGTACTTCACTTCAATGCTGCAAAGCTGTGCTGTTGAGAAAACTGCTGCTGTTCTAGTACTCCTTTTTCTCTAACTCTAGTCTTTAACACTTTAAAAATTGCTGACTTTCATTCGATAGTAAACTTTCCTTTTCTTTTAAAAGATATTTTAAGATATTTAAGTAATTTAAGTGAAAAGTTATATATATTCTAAAACAAAGTTAAATTAAGTCATTTAATTCGCGTTCATTATGTTGTCCTTCCTTTTATATAAAGAGAAAGTCACTAAAAAGCTTTAATTAACACATAAATTAGTTAATGAAAGAGTGTTTCTTAACATGAATATATATTAAATTAATCACAGTCAACAGCCCTCTCACTGTGAGTGTGTCACAGATCTTTAGTTTGAGAATATGGTAATTTAATTGTGTTTTAATTTTAGGTTTATTTGTAAATATAGAGTAAATATCATCAGTAGATTCTCCAATCATTAACGAGTATTTCAGATTAATTATAGATTAATTAGAATTCAATTTGACTTTAGTTTTTAAAATTTATACTTTTAAGTCACTTATAGTATAAGTGAAATTTTCAGAATTCATAGATTTTAGATTTTCTCTATAAGAGCCCCAAAGATTTTCTCAATACATTGAAAATCGCTGAAAGTTGTGTTCGTCAAAATACATGAGTATATTAATAAATTATAAATAAACTTTATGAATATTTTATAAGCATATCATAAATTTGATAAATAATGATGTCCTTAGGCTCTAAAAAGCCGAGCCTTAGCCTGGGTTCAAAACCCAGAGCCTGAGCCTAGGCTCTAAAATTTCGAGCCTAAACTTGAGCCTGGACCTTGTAAGCTTCCATTTCCAACAATTATATACAGTTTATTTATTTATTTAATATCCAGAAAAGTTTTCCAGGATTTTCATAGAGTAATACTAACTTCTAGTGAATCCCTTAAGTTGGGTACCAATAAATTTTTGTTATGTGAGGCGACATGGTAAAAATGGCATTTTTAAAAATTGCTACAGACCTAAAATTAAATTGAGAAAAATTTCTGCACATTAACCCCAAAGCTGATTATGCCAGTTGTTATATACAGAAACTTATAAAAAGTTTCTTTAAAAATTAATTTAAAACAAATACTATCAATATATAAATATAAATAATAATCAATACAAGTATCAGTACAGGTAATACCTTATAATTGTTACGGTGTATAAAATGATAAACTCAAATAATGTAAAATATTAAGTAACTGTGAACTCATGGGAAGTTTTGCATATATTCTGGGCCGAGCCTAGACTCAAACTAAGCCTATGGACATCATTATTGATAAAGTATTTTACAGTATAGTATCCGGATTTCAAAATGATTTTTCTGAACACATTTTATAAATTGACAATTTGTCTTTTGGTGAAAAGTGAAATTTAACAGAATATTATGATTAAAAGTGAGCACATTAGTGGACATAAAAAATCAGACAGTGTTAGTCTTCAAAATTACCCATTAATACGCAAAAATGCATTCAAACTGTTTTTTAACAGTAACAAATTGTCATTTCAAGAACAAAAGCTGACTTATTTACTTATATGTCAGACACAATTATATAACAATTATTAAAAATTTATAGAATTTGACTGCTAAACAAGAAACTATCCCAATGTGGTGTTGGGTGTATCCCATATCTCATGTTCTTTAATACTAAAAAAGCTCATATTTGTAGCAATGATAGAGTTAGAGTTTTGGGGTCATATAATTTATGTGTAACTCTTACAAACTTTTAAAAACATTTATGAAGCAAGTATTTTAAACTAGTTTATACTAAAATCTAATGACATTACATGTCTCGAGTTTCAGGATTACCAGACAACACCTGAAGAACTGGATCTTTAAAAGTATGACAATGTATTGTTGCATTTTTTATCGGATTTATTAAAAAAGAGATGTTCAATAAAATTTGAATCACATTTGGTTCACACAAATATTGTTCATTTAAAAGGGCAACAAAATAGTGACAAAGTAAAATTTTTATAAACTCCTGGTTTCAGTGTCAAAGTTCAATTAAATTCAACTGAGGATTTCACAAATTAAAGACATATTTGTCTAAATCCAGTAGTTTTCGAGATATTTGACTTGAGCTGACTTTAAAGTCAAAATTGTCAACACATAACCTCAGCGCTCATATTCTAAATATGTATTATTTCAAAAATAATTTTATTTATAATTAGTTTTTTTTCTAAAACTATTGAGAGATATCTGTAACTTCTTTGTAATAGTTTTCTGAAACACTATGCGAGCCATGTGATGAGGCATCGCAAGCCAGAACTGACTCGTGAGCCAGTGTTTGGCCAGGTCTGCTCTAAGCAGTATATTTTTAAATGTAGCGTTTGGTGTATGCTGTACTTTATAGGTGGACATGGGTCACCAACCCGCAATCAGGGCTGGGGCAGTCCCAGATTTCACTAAGGGAGCGGGTCGGACCGGTCCCAAATGTTGAGATTGGCGGTCTGGTGCGGTCCCAGGATCTACTGTTGCGGGTAACCGTACATAGGGCTAAAAATGAAATGATTTCATTGGATTGAATCAGAAGTTTGAAACATTAAATGTTTTACATTAAAAATGTAAGGCATTTAGTTTTGTGTTACTATAATCAGTTTATAATTAGCATGCATGATATTTTAAACATTTTTTAAGTAAGTAAAAGTCAAAACGTGTTAGTTTTTAGAAAACATATTTTGTACTAAATATTAGTGTACTTCAGTCAATAGTTTACAATTATTTTTAGGGCTCTTCCATAATATACGTATGCAGTTTCAGAACTCGCTCGAGTGACCCAGAACACTTTTGGTTGACCCTCCCACCTCCCCCATGACTGAATAGGCACTTTATGGACGGGTCCTTACACTTAATTTTATATCTATCTTTTAAAGTGTTTAAACTCTCGTTAAACTTAATCTCTTATTATTATTTAAAATAGTAATGTTTTCACAAAAAGGTAAAAGTGTTAGAATTGATGAAATCAAATATTAGGTATGAAAGTAACTCAATTATCAATAAAACAAACTCTAACAGACGAAACCCTTACATAAATTTCTGTTCATTTCACGTAAAAATCATTATTTTATTTAAATTAACAAAATATCTAATGTTTTGAATTGAGTTCACTCTATAAACTTAAAAGGGTCTCAAAGATAAAAAATTAATGTATATCGTGATTGCGTTTCATAGGATTTCATAGGCTATGATTAAATGATTGCGTCAATTACGTTGAGAAAAGGAAGGAATGACATGACTTTCTTAGTAATATAGAAGATTATTATAATTACAATTGCACTGTCCTTCAATTCAAGGCTGCAAAGCACTGTGCTGTTGAGAAAGCTGCTGCACTCCCTTCTTTAACTATAAGGAAATAAATAACCATATTTGGCGTAAACCCTCTTTTCAAGCGTATAAAGCCCTATAAAACTAATTTTTTAAATTAGACTGCGGTTGTGATGAGGAAAACCGCCAGCCTCGGCAGTTGCGGGTGTCAAGTCTGGCGGTAGCGGCCGGCGGTTGAGGTTATAAGAATTTTTTGAAAATATAATTTTTGAAATAATTAGTTATATTTGACTGAATTAACGATGTTTTGCCTGAATTAAAGTCATATTAATTGAATAAATTTTTTTGAATGTTTTTTAAGTTTATTTTGAGGAAAATAAGTATTTGAGTTCATTGAATACCAATTGTTTGCAATATAAATGCTTTAAAGAAATAGACTAACTTTCGATATAATGAACCAGATTTTGAACCCTTGAGCGCAGTTATATTTAGCTTTTACTGTATGACATAAAACTAGTTGGAAAATGACTGAAAAACGAGATTTTATCGTTGAAAAGACGAGATGTAAAACCCTGTCGCGTTTAGTTAGAGAAGGGGAGTCTATTTCTATATAGTCAGATCTGGTGAGGCGTTTGACGTCATACAGTCATAGGCATAGATATTACAGGTATAAATATTTTGTTATAACCTAACTAGTGATGGAAACATTACAATTTTTAAACCCTAATTCCTTTGAAAATTTCTGTCCCATCCCATGATTTAAAACTTAACCACTCCAATCGCAATCTGGTTCTATGTGAATTTTTTAATCCTCTTGCTTAAAATTAAATTGTAATTTAACGCCTGTGTAATCTTTTCCATAAATTATATATATATTGAATTACAGCAATACATGTGAGAAAGCTTATCATGAAAAGGCTATTTTTGTTTTCTAATCGTCATTCCTATCGATAATTTCTATGCAACTATCACTTTATTTTTGAATCAATTAAAAACTTACTTTTGTAATAATGTCTGAGATACGTTATCAAGATAATGAAATAGTCTAAAGAAATTGTTATAAGTATTCTAATTTTAATTCAAAAGAAATAATTCATTTTTTATGAAAGTTTCCGGAAAACCATAAATGGAAACATCAAATGCAATAATCAAAAACTAATTCATACAATCAAATAGTGCATTGAGTGTAACTTATTCATCATTCCCATCCCATCCCATGGGTTTGTGAGTGATGTTTCCATCACTAATAGTAACGATCCTATCGTCCAAAATCCGGTACATATAGAATATACGGGTTTATAAGTGAAATAGAAGAAATGCATTGATTTAGGCTTAAAATAGTCCACAAAACTTATCATTAGAGGCATTTCGGAAGATAGTATATAATAAAATATTTATACAATTATTATATTATAATAATTATTATATTACTATAATATTCAACATTTATTATTTTATTAACGTTTCGCTGAAAGCATAGCTATATCTGTATAACATATTTAACTTACATAAAAATAAAAGACAGAGTAAGTCATATATTGTGCGCCAATAAGAGTTAGCGGCAGAGTTTGGTATTAATAGTATATATGTTTTATTTAACAAAATGGAGTTTTTGTTAAGACATTTATGTAAACATTTGTGTCAAACAATTATTAAACTCATGTTATAATAAATCGTTTGGGAATTAGTGCGACTAAAGAGCAGCAGAACAGCGACAGACAGTGCAATAATAAGCTGTAATAATAATCGTAATAATATGGGAAACGCTCCCACTTCTAAAAAAGGCGACCCCACCGAAAATGGTGAGATTCTTACAGTCCGTACAGTCCTTACAGTCCTTATAATCCTTATAATCCTTACAGTCCTTACAGTCCTTATAGTCCTTTAGTCCTTATAGTCCTTACAGTTACTCTGTTTTCTTCGCATTCATCACAATTCTCTTAACCATCGTATGGGTTATGGGTTCACAACATTTCATTTTTAATGTTATGGATAATAATTGAATGCTTTTATGTTTTTAAATATTTAGTATTAAATTTGATAGAAATGCAAAAATAGCTATACTTTTAGCTTATAACTCAAGTTTTCGTAATTATAATTACTATATTTTTATAAGTAGTGTATTATGTATTGAGTATTACTGTATGTATTACTCTGTATTGTGTCTCATGTAATGAATGCATAAATAATAGAATCTATTTTACAGTTAAAATATTTTTGGAAAAAGCGAAAGAGGATTTTGAGAAGAAGTGGAACAGTCCGAGCTCTAACACGGCATCACTAGATGACTACGACCGCATCAAAACGTTAGGCACCGGCTCTTTTGGTCGTGTAATGCTTGTACAGCGCAAACAAGGCAGCAACGAGTCGGGCAAATATTTTGCTATGAAAATACTAGACAAACAAAAAGTGAGCCTTTCTTTTGCCTTACTTTAGCCGAACGTCAGATATCAAAAACACTATCCACTACAGTATAATAGATTGTTCATTATTTGTCATTATTAATACAATACACACCATATTGACTCATAAATAGCTTAACTGTTATTTACTGTGCAGTCACTCAAACAAAGTTGGGTCAAATCCTGGAAAGTCCAGTAATGCGTTGGCGGTATTGCTGAGAGCTTTCGATTTTGAGATTATTGGTCAAAATCGAAAGCTCTCAGCAATACTGATGCGTACGGATTGAGGATTTGCATTGTAATTACACCTGTTTTACACCTGTAAATTACATGTAATTTACCCCAAATGTAAAATGTTTGTGTCATCTTTGATATTAAGACAATTTGGTCGTAAAGATGAAAAATCTCATTCAATGTTGGATTGAATTGAAAGGCTATTAAAGCTATGCTAATTAGTTAGCATTTGCCACAAGAATATCAGCCATTCCTCCAGTAGAACCTGTATTTTGAAAAACAAGGAAGAATCCATTTAAATGATAAAAACTGTCTCTTAAGTACATGTATTGAACGCTCATTAACAGAACAGACTTATCAGTCAATAATGTTTATAATGACCATAATTCTCATGATTCTGATTGCGGTTATGATAGTAATATTGAATTAATTGTCTAAATGAAGCATATTTTAGAAAATAGAATTTTTATAATTTAATACAATTTCACACCAATTTACGTAAAATTAGGCGTAAAAGAGCAATATTAGTGCGGATATTAAGGATATCGAGTCAAACATTAATATATATATCAGACATGTTATAAGCATATGATATGTTGGATATGTTGTAATTGTTTAGTCATTGAAACATTTTTACTTTAGTTGATAAGAGAAATAAGAACTAAAATAGTCATAATTTAATGATATAAAGTATAACTTATAGTCACAAAATGAATGAGTTCTTAAGTTTTTATGAGTCGAGTAGATTTTCTATTTCATAGCAACTGTTATAGAACGCTATAAATAATAAATTTAATATATGACTAATTATATGAATTCACATCTCTCTATTGAATGCAAAACTCAATTATATCTCAACCCTTATCCGCATCTTTTCCTGAATGATGATGATGAGGGACAGACTTTGATTGGGTGACTGTACAGTACATAAATAGAAAAATTTGAATGAATAATAGAAGTGAAACAAATACCATAAATACCATAATTAATATGTACTTATAACTGATGATGTGTTGCACCTCTAGGTAGTCAAATTGAAACAAGTGGAGCACACCTTAAATGAAAAGCGAATATTACACGCGGTTGACTTCCCATTCCTGGTTCATTTAGATGCACATTTCAAGGTATTTCTTATACCTACTCATCTATTTATAAGTTATATTTATTTGTTTGTATAATTAATTAATATTACACATAATTATCTAAAACAAGCATTGACTCACAAGTCAGCCAAATTGACTTAAGATTTAGAATTAGGTCGTGTTTGTAGTTTGTATTGGTTTAAGTAATTTAAACGCTTTAATTCAATTATTTGCATGTATTTTAAGTAATTAACATGATTTTTATGCAACACATTCAGGATAATAGTAATCTTTATATGGTTATGGACTATGTTCCAGGCGGGGAATTGTTTTCTCATTTGAGACGTATAGGAAAGTTTAGGTATACTTCACACTTGTGTTTGTGCTAAAACTGCAGCACTTTTTGTTTGTTATTTCATAATTGATCCAAAAAACTGAGTAACTTTCAAATTTTGTGTTTACTATTGCTATTGTTTATGGGTTGTGTTGTGATTAGTGTTCCGATAAGACTAAAGCCTTAGTCTTAGTCCTCTTCAAAAATTTTAGTCCTTTAGTCTTAGTCTCGAAGGAGGACTAAAGAAATCTTTATTCCCGAGGACTAAAGAAATCTTTATTCCCGAGGACTAAAGAAATCTTTAGTCCCGAGGACTATAGGACTAAACTCAGACTAAAAAATCGGAACACTAGTTGTGATTGTGGTGTTGGGAAACTTTATGAGAGTTGTATCGCTTTTGTGATGTATTTTAGGATAACTCATACTTATATATGGTTCTCGAATACGTCCCCGGAGGAGAAATGTTTTCACATCTTAGGAAAAGTGGCAGATTTAGGTATATATACATATATATGTATTATATGTTTGCATTACTTCATTATTTTCATTCTTATCAATTTGTTGGTCATTTGCTTGTGCTTTGGGCTCAATTATGTAATAACTTCTACTTAATGTTGATAATAATTAATAATTTGTTTCTATTAAATTAACTGACGATGACAGTGAACAGGCGGCGCGTTTCTATGCGGCACAAATCGTTTTAGCGTTTGAATATTTGCATTATTTAGATCTCATTTATCGGGATTTGAAACCCGAAAATTTATTGATTGATCAACAGGGATATATCAAGGTATGTACCACTATGTACGACTACACCCTATGTACACCCTTCTTATGCTACTTTCACTTCATTCTCTCTGACACTCTTCAATCCACTTTTTCTTATCTCTAATCATTTCTTTTGCTTTCAATACTTCAAATTTTTATATCTGACTAAAGCTTATTTAAAAATAGCTACGCTTTGACATTAAACCTCTCTCTCTCTCTCTCTATAGCACTATAGCACTCTATGATAAGAATGTTTGAATTATTTAGACTGTTGTACGTTTTTATTTAGGTAACAGATTTTGGTTTCGCCAAAAGAGTGAAAGGAAGGACTTGGACTTTATGTGGAACTCCTGAATATTTAGCGCCAGAAATTATACTTAGCAAAGTAGGTCTTCACCATCCCTTCACTATACAGTTCTCTATTATATTAGTGGGTCAGCCTTGAGGTCAAGGTTTACAACTTAATAAATGACAGGACAGTTGTTGGCAATACTTTCAGTTCAACTCTAATATGGAATAAATTTTAAATCTTACAAATTTCTTATTGATATTTATCTCTATTTTAAATGAAAAATGAGACTAAAAATAATTAAATTCTTCATAACATTGAATGTTGTTTGTAATGGCAGTTGTCCTGTAATGAAAAAAGTGCCACAATTACTAATATAATAAGGAAATACTTTAACGTTATATTAATTGATTTAAAAAAACTTATTCTACTTTTATTCTATTAATTACAGGGTTATAATAAAGCTGTCGGTGTGTATTGTTTTTATTATTAAACCCAATATTGAATAATAAAAAAATGTAATATTGTATTTGTTTGGATGTACAGATTGGTGGGCATTGGGTGTACTTATTTATGAAATGGCAGCTGGATATCCGCCATTCTTCGCCGACCAGCCCATTCAAATCTATGAAAAAATAGTTTCTGGAAAAGTACGATTTCCCTCACATTTTAGTTCTGAATTAAAGGAATTATTACGTAACTTATTACAAGTCGATCTGACCAAACGTTACGGCAATTTAAAGAATGGAGTCAATGATATAAAAAACCACCGGTGGTTCAGCTCTACTGATTGGATAGCGGTCTACCAGAAAAAGGTACGGATTAGCTTTCGGCGTAATAGCATTAGGAGTGATATGAAAGTGCTTTAACTAACAGAGCTATAAATCTTTGGGGTAAAAAAGCATAAGTTTTCTAATAATTATTTTTATTTTGCATGTGCTTCTACTTAACTAACACTTGTTTATGCACTAACACTAATGATTTGGCGCACTTACCAATTGTCACTTAACTGCACAATTGTCACAATGCATGTAACATATCCTTAGCTGCCAAGAGTACCACTTGTTCCTAAGCTAACTCACTCTGGAGACACGCGACACTTTGAGCAGTACGAAGAACTTCCAAAATCACTATTTAATAAACGCAATGTCGAGAACTCTTTGAGCGAAGAATTCAGAGACTTTTAGCCTTAAATAATTGATAAATAGTTTTGTTTAAGTAAATGTTTGCATTGTTTTTGACATTTGATTAGGTGGAGGCGCCCTTTCTGCCTAAATGTAAAGGTCCGGGCGATACCAGTAATTTTGATGACTATGAAGAAGAGACTTTGCGCATATCCAGCACTGAAAAGTGTGCGAAAGAATTCAGTGATTTTTAAATAAACCAATAAATTATTATGAAATAAAATAAATTGCCGTCAAAACTGTTGGCTCATCACAACATCACAACAATAATTTACATTTCAATCAATCAGTGAAAAGATATATTTCAGATATGATTAATATTTAATTCACGTGCAAAATATCTTTTCATTTTCAATAACAAGTTACGAATAATAATAGTTTTTATCAACAAAAACAAGATTTTAATTATGCGTAACAACAAAGATATTATCATCAAAGTAGTGGAAAGCAAGATATCTTCATATGGAACTGTTCATCACATTATGCACCTTAAGGTGCATTCTTTACTCTTAAATCACGCTTAAAATTGGTAATGAGTATCAGCTGAACGAATGAAACAACAGATACAACAACTCATCGCCTGCTCCATAAACATATTAATATACAATTTAATTTTTATTATGCATTGGACAGTGATTGAGTGCCACACTTGTAAATAGTGATAATTATTTTATTTTAGACTCTTTGGTCAGACTCTGGCAGCATCAACAACAACAACCATACAAACCCATACATACTGATTAAGTTTAGTTTAAAATTGAATGGTTTAGGGTTAACACACTTTTCATCAATTCTAGTCGTAGTAGGATTTTACAGAAGATAATAAATAATTTAATTAAATTGTAATTTTACTGTAAGTCCTTTTAATAATAATAATTATAATATAAATAATAATAATTTCAATCAAATATTTATTAATAGACTTGTCTTATATTTAAGTTAATTCGTTTGATAGGTATTGTGTCGTTTGTATCTGTATTTCGTTGAGTCAATACTTTAGGGATAGCATGAAATGCTTGTCTACTCTCGGATGACATGATTAATAAATCAGAATCCCTTAAATACAGAGGTATTATAGGTTTTGATGACTTAGTCGTGCCTCCGATCAGAAATATTGCAGTTGAGCCCAGACTTAAGCTAAAGAGAGGCGCACTTTGGTTTGGTTCTGAATAATCGGAATGCGGACAAAGCGTAGAGTTGTGTCCATAGTAATTGATAATTCCTGCCTCCGCTTTAAATTCACTAAATCCTAGCGACCGACTCACGTAATGAGCCAATTGTGCTATTAATACAGGTATTGCACTCTGAGCTTCGTCTTCATACACTTTTGTGTCCCAGTTGTGATGGTATCCGAATGTAATCCATCGCAAGTTACTATTTTTTAATGGCTTTGAGAGCGGCAGTGATACGTTTGCTTTCAATTCTTTTGTATACGGAATTTCATTCACAAAGTAATTGAACCATTTTTCTGACCCTTCTTTCGTCAATATTTGTGGAATTATGTAAAGGCCAGGAATACATTCGCGCAATGTATACATTTGCCAATCATTTATATCACGAAAATCTTCTTTTATTGGACTCTCAATGCCTTTAATCGCTTTAATTGGTATTTTACATAATTTATCGCTATGTTTATCGATTTGCGAAAAATCAATTATTTCATTGCTATCATTAATGTTCGAGTTTTTATAGTACTTGAACACTGGCTTGAAATTGTCGGCTTCACTATTTAGAGCCATTGAGAAAATATTTCAATTTCTGATCAAATAAATATATACTTTGTTAAAATTTAATATAAATAATAATTGATAATTGTTTAAAATAAAGTATATTTGATTGATATGAGGATTAATTCGCAAACTATCTAACCTTCAGATTTATTTTGAACCCTTTATCAAAGTAAGTATTTGTGAAATAAGATAAGACAGTATTGGATTGCATGTAAAACCGTGTAAAACGAGCTCTAATTAATGCATTACTTTATACATATAAATCATTGGAAGCTTTATTATGGCTGTAAAGCATAGTATTTATAAAGATTTAGTTCAAAGGATTCAAACAAACTTAGATATCAAAAGTTTGAGTTATTTTAGCTGAAGTTGAAAACAAAAATTTACGTAATAAGAAATTATTGCTTCACACTTACGAATAGCAGCTTTATTTAGAATTACTGAAGACAACACTGATTTGAGGCCTAATTAGAAGCTCCAAATGGTTAATAGTATTCTCTGACGTGTTTCTGATGCAGTTTTTAAATAAAAATACTGTATATACAGGTAGTTTCACTATAAGGTCTTTAGGTTTAGGTTTTGCTACAAATCTCTATTACGTCTTCATCACTTGATTACTATTTTTAATACTTCTATGCTTTCAATCAGAGCAATGAAGTCATACTTTTGACTCTAGTTATTAACGTTATTAAACTCAGGAATAAGTTATATTTAAATTTGCAATAATATGATGACTAACACATACTCTCATTCAGTTATATCTGTTTTGAGAAAGTCTTCAGATTTATTAACTGCTATTTTTATTTTTGTGCTCCAATTTGATGCATTTGAGCTTTTGTTAGTCACTGCAGTTTAGGTATCATTTCTATAAAAATAATTAAAATTAAAACTTTCAAAATTGAATCTAAAACTTAATCTAAAGAACAAACAAAACTCATATAATTAGAAATATTAAACATATAGTATTTTAATAGTGTTTGTGCACTGCCTTTGAAAATCCTTGAAATTTAAATTCATTTTTAATACTAATTTAAACACTAAATGAGTGGCAATCAGTGATTAAGTTTAAAAAATAAAACTTATATATAATTATTAGAAACGATTCACGAATGAGAGAACAAGTCAGTGATTGGACAACTTTTAGAAAAGAGGAAACATTTGGGCTCAAAATCCAATATAATTGCGCGAAACTCAGTTAAGGCAAACACGACTCTTATGTTAATATATGATCAACAGGAGAGTGGGGTCAGCACACCATCAGCCCATCCCTTGAGCTGTAACCCAGTCACGCAAAGTGAGTGCAGAGCGAATGTAATGTTTGATTGTGAACATAATTGAATGCACAAAAATTGCGTCCAATAAGACCTTTCACTACTTTTTGCAAAGCGTTCAACTTTTTACGATTCGCCCTAATGTTACACTTCTTAAGCGTCTTATTGGGAATCTAATTAAATATTACTCAACATAATCATCAAATCGTTTTAAGTCCGACTCCAATCAAACGAAAATACATTTTTTCACTCAAAAAGTAATTTCATATTCAGAATAAGTTTTTGTTTGTTTTTAGTCATTAGTTGTGTTGATAGAGATGTCAAATAAGTATTTAATTACTTGAGTTTATAATAGTGATTGAAAAAGTAGAACCAATGCCATGGAATGGTATTGGAATTGACAAAATATTAGTGAAATGGTATTAAAATTCAAAAATTTATTGGGATTTTATTTAATTTATGAGTTGTGTTGGGATTTAAGAAACACTTCAATACCATTACATATGAACTTATGTTATAAATGAGACAGACTTTCAATTTGAATGGTATTTGTATGGTATGATTATTTGGTGTTTTTTCAATCACTAGTACAGAACTTTATACCATTGAAATGTGACTTCACTTATAAATAGCTATAAGTCAATGATAATTGATATGCATTTCGCGCGTCATGTGTTATGTTTATCACAAATAAATCTGTCATTTCGACCGAAGCGAGCGGAGTGAGAAACCTGCTTTCGTTCGGCAGTCGAAGAGAACATCGGTAAAAGCAGTTTCTCCACTCCAGCCGCAGGAGCGGTCGAAGTGACAAATGTTGTGGTCAAACATTTCGTTTACGGATTGAACTCGATTGGTTCTACCGCGATCGTTCCATCGGAAATGTTGAGGAATGCCATGGCGATGGGCAGGCGGAAGCGGCGTGCGCCGATGCTGCCCGGATTCAGGTAGAGCACACCCTTGCGCATTTCGATCAAAGGCTGGTGCGAGTGCCCATAGATGACGACCTTGATGTCGACTGCTTCGGGCATGAGATCGAGTTCGTCGATGTTGTGAAGGATGTGAAGCAAAGCCCCACCGAGCCGAAACGTGTCGCAAGCCGGAAGTCGGGCGCAAGGTCCTTGCTTGTCCACGTTGCCACGGACGGCATTTACCA
>JAUJYT010000789.1:0-15179 GCA_033996565.1 Nanhermannia nana
ATCTTTAACTTTCATCTTGGAGTTAACCTTAAACCCCAAACCTATTGAAACAGAAGTCTTTGAACGTGGAAAATGTTCACTTTATTCCAGTATCGTTTCGAATGTTTTTGTTTTGTTCAGTTTCTGTCTCATCTGTCTGTCGTATTTGGTTTTCCCTCTCGTCTCTCAAAATCTCTCGTCTCTTTCACTTGAATTCACTTCTATTTTCTCTCTTCAATTTAGACGCAATACTCTTTTGTATGTTTGCAGATGTGACTCTCATATCACTTGAATATATGTCCGCAGTTTAATACTGCAATCATCTCCACAAGTGGCGTAACTGTGGCGTAACTCATCTTCAACTATAAACAACATTTTTTTAATAACTCTTTGTAAACACAAATATTTGGACCCATTACAGCATAGGCTCAACTTTTAAAAGAATTTTATTCATTTTTTATATTGCAATTTCTCGGAATTTAATTTAAACTCAATTTATTGAGACTTTATTTTAAAGTGAGTATGGCTCATTTTTGCTGGTTATCGTGTTTAATCTTTTAAACATTTTTTTGATTTTCTAAAGTATTTCATACATTATTAAAAATGTCAAAAATATTCAATATTTATTATTGATGTGAATTTGGTTACGCCACTAATATTGCTTGTATATTGACTTGCGATCGAAGTTGAGGAACAAAATGAGGCGATAGACCGAAACTCAATCAGTGAAAATCGAAAAATGTTTATTTAGCAATTTATTCGGGATTTTTCGGCTTTCATCCACTTCGGAGTCGTCTGTGCTCTGATGAAAATGATTTTAGTGTTCGCAAACATTGTTTTGCTTTCATATGTTTTCTTTTGCTAAATAATAATATTGCGAGAAATCGTATACAAATCTGGGATATTATTCAGTTAGAGATGTATTTCTCTTTTGGTTTAAAAGTTTTATTCAATAAAATTTACTTTACTTTTTAGAGTTATAGATATTTTATACTATTTTCTCTGCAGAGAAAATGCAATTTTATTATTCAAATTTGAAATAACTTATGAAAAAATCGATTTTCATTCTGAGAGTTTAAGCATCACTTTCTTATATTATATTAGAATATACTGTTAAATCATTTATGATAGAAAAAGTGATTTTTCAAACCCATTTTCTTCATAATAAACTCTATTTTATATGAATCTTTGCATTAAAAAACATTTTAATAGTAAAAAATAAAGTTTTCTAATGAAAAGGAGATTTACTAAATTTGTGTTCAATCTGATAAAAAGTAAAATCTCTTTTCTTCCAAAAATAATTTTAATATCAAGCTAAGTATAATACAATTTCCTTAAACTCCTATTCTTTTATACAACAAAATGCCAGTTCTCACACAATATCTATTGTTTATCATTCATTTACATTTCTTATAGTATTTATTTGAAATGTGATCAATTGCACAAAAACGCCCTTAAAATCACAATACGAGGAAATACTATATTAAATAGGAGTCCATAAAAATAAACTATTGTTCGTATGAATGCATGGCATTTGACAAACAAATCGAACGGCAAATGACTAAAAACGGAAAATGGATCAGAAACAGCCCGTAACTCAAACAACTATTTTCCTCCTCTCCTTTCCTCTCTTCTCTTGTGTCAGTCAACAAAACTTAATAAAAAAACTGAAGTAAAAGGTGTTCATTTTCACACATTGTTTTCATAGTGGGCTCTATTTATGATTCAGAGGCGGAATATCTCTCCATATAAATGTCAAAAACACTTCCATTCCTTTCTCGTCACTTTCCTATTGTCTACAGCCAGACACCGGTTAATTTCTCATTTTTATTAGAGACCAAAGTATGCCAACATTCTTGAAAATTTTTAATTATGAGAACAAAACACCTTTGAAAGGCATTATATTGCATAACAATTAATTTTCATTAATTTAATCAACTCTTAATAGAATGAAAAATTTTCTGCAAATCAAACAATTTATTGTTTCAAATTTGATCAAAATTATTATCATTAGAATAGTTATTCAATGTATTTGTGAGTTTGAATTCTTAAAATAGTCGCATAATTCTTACAAAAATCGATTTCCATCTGTAATGTCTACTCTTTTCCTGTCCTTATTTTACATCCATTTTTCATACATATCTTATTGTTTACATTGGCGTCGATTATGAAAAGAACTGTTTGTAAGGAATTATTATTTTAATCTTCAATAAACTGTTCTCTGAAAACTATATTAATAGAAACCTATTTATTTATTTTACAAGATTTTACTTTCCTTTAAATATTAAATATAAAAGACTCAGTTTTGAGTCTGTGAAGTAGATCTCAAAATAATGATTTCCAGTCCCTCATAAATTCGGTCACATTTTCAAAGTGAAACACACGGTTTAGCTTTGCTATTACCAGATTATTTATATTCATTGAAAACTGAATGTTTATTATTTTATTGGATTTACTTTTTTAGACAAAAGGAAAATAAAAATCTGTTTCTAAAACAGGTCGAAACTCATCAAAAGTCAGTGTAACATCGGATAGCTTTCTAATAAATCTGTTTTTCCACTTCAGTAGTTTCTAAGTTTTTATTCTTGAAATGTTTTGTAACGTTTCGTTTCCAATTCGAAAAGACTCGTTATTTATAACGAGAAAACCTAAGTTTTGTTGACAAAAAGAACATATTTTGTTTAGACACATACAATACTTCACTCTAAAGTGATTTTAAACCTTAAATAATATTTTATGTGTTTTTTCGTGAAAGGCTTTGCAAAGAAAGTAAAACCAAAACTTTGGTTTCGCATGTATTTGAGTATTGTTTGCCATATTAAGTATGCGATGCAAGTGATGGGAGAAATGTTTATAAAACAGAAAAAGGGGAACAGAGGATGAGATAGAAGATAGTGAACAGATGTGTTGATGTGATGCTGACTCTCGTATATAGCATGAACTTATTTCAATAAAAGGCATAAACCTTTCCTTAAGAGATGGAAAGTTTGCGAGTTATTCACTTTTGTTGTCATGCGTTCCGATTACTAAATAGACTTAAGCTCTTCATTGTCTTTATTGTAATATTAACTTTTGAGTTATATATATTACTAGAAGTTGTCTCTCATTTCACAAAAAGTGCTTTTTCTCAAAAGCAATTTCTTTGATAAAAACCGAATCATATTTTTTAAGATTCCAAAAGTAAAGCTAAACTTTTAAGAGTTTGCTTTTTTGAATTTTATATTAAATTTATTTGCGCTACTTTTCAATGAATAGTCAACTTGAGAGTGCATTTTTGTGAAATATTTTTGCCAGAAATTTATCTGTTATGCCATCAAACTTTTTTACTATTGATATAAAAATTCTTGAGGATATAATAAGAGTAAGTTTGAAATTCAGAGTCAATATTATTACTTTTTGAGAATTATTAGTTTTGAGAACTTTTGAATAAAAACTGCATTAACTTTCATTTCAAGGCAATTAAAAAAAAAGTAAAATAAAATCTTTATTTCTTACTGCCATTAAATTGTAGATTTAATCGCAATGTCGTCAAAAGGAGTGCCTAAATATTTGCTGAATTTTGATTCCATCATTGGTTGACATAATTATTTTATTTTTATTAATCATTAAAACGCAATTATCATTTATTTAACATAATGTGTAAAAGTTTAAAATCTCTTAATTTACTGAACGTTGTTTTATCTTGTAAATTAAGATATATTTGAAGATTTAATTTAACCAATTTGGATTTTATCAAAACATATATGTTAATGATTAATAGCTAATTAATTGTTCAATCCGATAATCTTGTCA
Organism: Nanhermannia nana; assembly: GCA_033996565.1. Lineage (NCBI taxonomy): Eukaryota > Metazoa > Arthropoda > Arachnida > Sarcoptiformes > Nanhermanniidae > Nanhermannia > Nanhermannia nana. The sequence goes on from JAUJYT010000789.1 coordinate 3,772, forward strand.
TTGAATACATAAATTTTAAAAATGCGACCTTTAAAATGCTTTTTTATTTATTTAATTTTAATAATTTTAATAATTTTAATATCCCTTCAAATCCCCCTTTTCATTGAAAACTTTTTCAAATTAATTTTTAAACAAAGAAAACAACACTTTTTTTTAACTAAAAGTGGAAAAGTTTTGAGACTAAATCGATTTTCAATTCAATTTTAAGCTTATTTTTCTTTAAGTATTAGCGAGTATTAGATCATAAAATAAAATGCTTTTTCAATAATGCATTAAAAGTTTTGTGAAAGTGTGCATTAGTTTAAAAACTTTATTATTAATTCACAACAACTAATTTTTAAATATTTGAGTTATAAAATTATTTTTCATTATAAAACTAGTGAACCATTTGTCTGAAACGTGATTTATTAACAAAATTGTTTGTCTACTACTCTATAAGGCTAAGGGCTAGAAAAGAAAGATTTTTGTGCTAAACTTATTTGAGTGTACTTAATATTAATTAATTTTGTCACATTTTATCTGCATTTCCACTGCTGTGATCAGACAAACTTTGTTTTAAATCATATGAAAGTATTCAGTTTTCGGGTTTTGTCAAATAAATTCAAGCAAAGCATACAATATATAAATTTAAAAGTAAATCACGAATTAAGTAATTTTTTTAAAAACTCTAATTTATAATTTAAACTTTAATACAGCAGATATCTTATGCATCGAAAGCATAAAAAATTTTCTTTGAGTTATGTTATTAGAGATTTATATGTATTTTCCTCTCCCAAACCAAAATGTTTGAATGCCTTGAAGCGTATGATTTATATTCATGAGAGAGTGAGAAATAGAGAGAATATGAAAGTAAGAAGTTTTCTGATAGTGAAAGAGAATTTGAGTTTCACTAAATTGTCAAATGTTTTTAAATGCTAACTTAGTTTTTAAAATAGAGCCAAACTTTATTGAAAGTTTTAAAGTGCATTTTAGTGTTTTAAAATGCAATATCGTTATCAAAATATCACACAATTCCTGGTACTGGATATTAGTTGTGAATGAAATAAATGGGTCTTTTCTGCGTTTTAATGCAATTTAATTGTCAAAATTGTTTGTTTATTATATTTATTATGAGAAATTTATTTACTTTTAAGTAAACATTTGCGATATATTTCTTGAGATGAAAAGCAGACACCGTTCAAAAAGTTTAAATCTTGTTCTTTTACATCCATTTTTCATTTAAAATTAAATCAATTCAAATCTCTGTGAAGTATAAGCACTTATCTTTAAATTGGCTAATTTTGTGGATTTTAGTGTCTGTTTATATAAATGTTTGAGCCATAAAATACAAACACGAGTACCTGTTTTAGTTTGCCATTTATATAAATTATATATCATTGCATTTAATTATTAAATATCATTGTTTAATAACAATAGTGAGAACGCATTTATAATTTATAAACCTTTAAATTCAAGACTTACTCTTCTGTGCTTTTAAAAGATTTATTTTTATAACTCTTCCACATATTTATGAGTTTAATTTTTTGTTCACAGATTTAATTCTCTCAAAAAATTCTGAACTGCACATCAAAGCTCCAAAGAATTGGTAAGTTTTCAGTAAATTATTGGTTTTTTCTGAAAGCATTATTAAATATCTGTCAGTTTCTTGCGATTTATTATCAAAGTATATCGATTTGCTCAATATTTTTATTGCTTAATACGATTAATTTTTTTGTGTGATATTTTGATTGATATGAATTAATTTTAAATGAGAGAAAATTTTCAACTCTCGAACCGAACTTGAAATCCTCTGCACTGCATTTGCCAATAGTTTGTTTCAAAAGAGTTATTTATAATATTAAACTATACTATTGATAGAATATATATTTGAAGCGAAAATTTTAGATTTTTCCCGACGTATATTCAATTTACAATTCATATCTCATCACATTCTATAACACAAAATAAGTTTGTATTCATTCTGCGCTCACTTTTGCCTTAAGGTCTTTGAAAACAATTGACTTGCTTTGACTCAAATTTAATATTAAAATATGTTTAAGAAGTGGCGGGCCTTTAGGGCATTTTGAGCTCTAAATTGTGGTTTGTTTGATAAGTCTGAATGTCAGTGTAAATGCAATTAAAAATATAGTTTAATATAGTATTGGAGTGAAAAATATTTGCATATAAATTGACAAACCGCTAGATATGTGAGTTTGATTGCTCGGAGCGAATCAATGTGTTAAATTTGATTCCTTTTCAACTCATACATCTTATAATTCATTTTAGCCAATCAATAATCTAATGAATCGTATTTCTATGGTTTAATAGTAGATATAGTTTACTCATACTCAATAAGTCCTCAGTGGATCACTTTTTGCCGAATCTTCTTGTTAACGATCATAATAATAAATCAAATCACTGAATAAAGATTGAGTCAGTACTGCTTTTAAAGATTATTATTGTTTATAAAGTTCTGTTCTTTGTTTTTAACGGAAATGGTGTTTATAACCGGTAGATAACTAGTGATTGGTTAGTGTTTGTTAAGCTTGAAAATCCTTAAGAATTATTTTATAATTTCAGCAAAATTTTTATTACCGGTGCGATCTTTTCCTAAGAGTCCATTAGCGATAAATAGTAAAACACCATTTCTTTCATGGGAATAACGAGTGGTATGCCATTTGACCGAAAAGTATTTTAATCTATTTTTTTAAAGATTTTTTGAATAAACTTATTTAATAAATTTGATTTATTTTTTATTTTTCTTGAATGTTAATATCATTTTTAATATTATTTGTAATAAGTTTGAAATGTTATTCAAAAGATAAATAAATTTTTCAAGAATATACTGTATATAAAACTCATCTGCAAATTCATAAACAGAATTAAGGTTTTAATAGAATGTTTTAAAGGCTACTAATTAGGAATAGAATGACAGATGATTTGAAAAGTATGAATATTACAAGATTTATAATATTTTTGAGTCAACTGAAATTCGGTCTAACGATAAGACACATGGAATAACATCTGCTTTTCCACTATTATAGTTAAAATAGAGATAACAATTTATTTAGAAGTGCATCAGCAAAATTGCAATAGAGTACAGGTAAGCACATTTTAGAACTCAAAAATGTCAAATATTGAATATCTGGCGACCATATATTGGGTGTAAGGATAATAAAGTAGAGCTTTAAATTTTATTCGTTTCCTGTAATTAATACTAAAACTGTCTGTTGATCTAAAGCAAGCATTACTAGGAAATAGTAGAAACAGAACAGACAGAAAACGAGGTAATTTTCCAGAACAACCCTAACATTCCTGTGAAGTCAATACTTTTCTCAAATCTGAGAATTAGAATTCTTTAAACATTTAAACGCATGCATAACACAGAGAATATATATCAAATGGGAATAAAGTCCCTTAAAATAGAGGCACACTCATGGAGTGTTGAAAATTGCCGTTTTCTCGCAATAAATTAAGATTTGTTTGAATGTTTTCTATCAAAGTATTGCTAAATTTAAAAGTATTCCTAATTTTTATTCGAAAGCACATATAGTAATAATCATTATTCACCTGCAATACTGGTATAATAACTTAAGCAAGAATTATGCAAAAAATTTGTTAGTTCGCAATTTTGAATGATTAAGACAGCCCAATGCCACTCAATTTTATTATATGTTAGCGGTTCATACCTTTATATATTTATAACATTCAATACCAGTTATTAAAATATAAGTAAAAGTTATTTTGAATGATACTTATAAGAAAAAAACTGCCAGAAGATCATTGATATGAAAGTTGAAACATTAGCTCAGATGCAAAAAGCTTTAAGTTAATTGATTACTTCATTAATTCATGAAAAAGCCATTGAATAGTCAGGAAAGGGAGTGTTCTTTCAAAAAGATCTTCGAGCACAGAAATTGCCGACCACTGAGTTGTCTGCCATTACAGTTCGTTAATTCATATTAGGCTTTAAGCGAAGGGAAGTCTAATACTAAAAACATTACCGAATAGCGAATACATAATATTCCAAATTGAATCGTTCACTCTGTTGGTTAGCATTCAAATCCCCCAAAAGGTTTGTTTAGGGAATTATAGTTATGTTATATAACAGTCCGAATTATCGAATTATAAGATTTAAAGTTGGACGGCGTTCAATAGAGAGATCAGTGATTATCAATCTTTCCGAACCTTTTCAGTCTTTGAGAGCCAACTCTTGCAAAATAAGGAACAAAAAACTTGAACAACTTGTATTGGGTTTTAAAAAACCCGAACTTAAGGTGTGTTCCCTTACTAGAGTTCAATTGTCTTTAATTAAAAATTTTGTTTTTGTTAAAGTTCATAAAGTTTTGAGCTCTAATGATCAATAGTCTAATAATAATACACTCAACTCAAAAATCTATGAAATAATAGCAATAATATTCAGTGTCTCAAAATTGAATTTTACCTCAGTTCTCAGTATAATGAATGTTTAGGAATTCTGTATCAGTTTATAAAATATAAATAAAATAAAGTTCATTCAACTACATATCATGTTATTATTCAAACTATTTATGATCCATTATTAGAAAATTGTAATCCAATCATATCTTATTTAAATGTAAAAATATCATTGAATGGTATCACAAACTAGTCGTAATACCAGATAAATGAGTGTCTAAATGATGAATATTAAATCATAGATTTATTAATACTTAACATAAGCCCTATTCATAGTAGTTGTTATCCCTCTCGTGCTGGTATGATATTTAAAATAGTGAGTTTTAAACGACACAGAAATAGAATATAATCTATTCAGTCATTTATGAAGTTTTGACACGTTTTGTTATTATAACACTTAATTACCTAAATGTAAAAATTCGTGACATCTTTTGTGAATAATGATTGCCTTTCTTTATTCTTTTTGTCGAATTCGCTCTTCACATAATGCGATAACAGATGCATAACCCCTCTTATTATTAAAGTTTTTCTTTCTTACTTATTATAATTTGATTGTGAACCGAATATAGCGTAAAAGATTCTCCCAAATTGATGTCATGCGTTATATGCTTTTGCAAAACAAGAATAAGACACTTTTAACCCCTCTTTAGTAATAAATTTTAATAGAGAGACAAGAAATCAGAATTGTCCCAAAAGAGTATCCCAAATATGTCACACCATTGATATAAATTGTAGATATAATAATCACAAAAGTGACACAAATGGCGACGAATGTCATGCACCACACTTTGAAGTGGAAGAAGAAGAGCGCTCTCTTGAAAGGATACAAATTGTATATCACTTTATCTCCTCTTTTCTTCTCTATTGTATCGTTATTTTATACATATATATATATTTCCTTATTTCTCTATTTTTTGTATGAGTTGTGTGTTCAGTGACTTCAGAGATCACAGAAATAAAAGGCTTTTTGATCCAATTTTTTTTTATTGTTAAAGTGATATTTTCTGTTAAAGGGTATACAATAAAAAATTTTACACACTATTCTCGATATTCGTTTAGAAAATAAGACAGAATACGAATATTCTTATTTATTCTGCTCTTTAATATAGTTATTATTCAAATCGATTATATTTTTAAATAATGAAAGTTTAATAATATTCAGTCACATATTCAAAAAATATTTTTATTCAGCACTTTATTTTCAACATTCGTGTCATTTAACAAAAGTGAATCGTTTTTTTATAATGTTCAAGATTTTCTCGTGTTTTACACTAAATTTTATACTATTATTTTTGCTTTTCCTTCAACAGTCAGTCATTCTTTATTGTTCTTTATTCTCATTTGATGTCTGAATGTCAAGAAATACTGTAATCAAATGTGTTTTTTGCTAAAATAGAAAAGTTTTCCACTTTAAAGAGTTAAGTTTCTTTGACTTTAGAATAAGTTATCCCTATTTTCGCTGAGTTTGGGTGATAAGAATGCAAATGAAAAGGGAAAAACATACGGCTGTCAGTGCTATGACAATGCAGGTGGAAATGTGTATTTCCGATATTTAAAAAACTATATTTCCGTTCAGAAATTCAATTCGTTTTTAACGTCAATATTTGGTCATAAATTATCCTGTCGCGAGTGTTAAGAAAGAAAACTTTTTAATACTATATACAAAAAGTTTATATTATTTAAAAATGGAAGAAACGTTTGGTGTCTATTGAGAAAAATGAATGACAGCTTTTAATTTTTGAATATTGCTTTGAGTTGAGGGGCAATTAAAATTAGATTTGAGAAGGAGTGCAATTAGCCTTAATGTAAATTTGATTTAATTAATTATATATCTAATTACAAAGTTTTAAGTAATAATAGGGATTAGAAGTAATTTTGGTATATATTGAGCCAACACTTGGGCTCTGTAGTCATAATTTCCTTTGAAAATCAGTTTAAAGGAGTAGGCATTGATTGCATTTAGGATTTTAAAAAACACATAGAGAGGTAATGCCTCTAAACGGGAATCGCGGTTCGTTTGATGAGAAATTTTGAAATGTATTCTCCTATTCCTTCCTCACATGAACTTATATTTAAGTTTCGTCTATGTTTTATGCCATCAAAATCAGGGTTTAATGCCTACCAAAGAGACGTTTTAAACGCAATTCGATGAAAATCACATTTTCTGTTAGGTTTATAAAAATTTTGTTGGTTGTGAACGATTTTAATGTGAAAAAGTTTTTCATGTTTTCAAGTTTTTCAAGACTTCTTCTCTATTCTTCTTTCTTATAGGAATCTCTTTTTATTCGTAGTTTTCCTGTTTCGCTCTATTGCATGACTTCACTTGAAATTAAGCCAAAAAAGTTTTGTTATGTAGTGCTTGGAACAACTTTTTTCGATTGCATTTTTTCTATTATTCGATTCTGACTTTTTGATTTCTCTTATCTCAAACACGGATTTATTTAAGTGAGAAAACATTGTCCAATATTTTTGGTATAAATTTATTTCATATTTTAAGAACTAAATTTTCAAATAAATATTTTGTTTATTATAATAAAAAATACATTTACATATATTGTAAATTAATAAAAGTTTTTATGCAATTTTTTATAACCCTTTGTAATAAAAGCCATAATCATAAGCAACAAAAAGGTGTATCGCTTGTCTACAAAGCGAATGCAAATCTAACATTAAGTTCCGCTTTAAGAGCACTAGTATTGAAGGCAATCACTATTTTTGCCACAAATGCTATTTAGTGTTACGGTAATACACATTCGCCACATTTCCATCTGCCAAATAGTCATCGATGCGGGCATTACTCCATTACATTATTCACAATCATTAACTATTCTTAAGCTATAAATATTTTGTATCTAAAAAAAGTCAGAACAATTATTTTTATAAAAAAATTTAAGTTAAATATTTAACTAAAAAAAAGTAGTTTAATAATTAATTCTTATCATTATTTACACGACCCTCGCAAGCAAGTTCATAAAAAGCATTATTTTCTATAAGAATAACTTAAACTGTTTAACAATTATTTTAAATTACGCTATTATTCATCAGACCAAAGGGTACCTCTTAATTAAGAGAATAAATAAGTGAAACTAAATTTAATTGTGAACCAAATTCTCATAATTATTAAAATAAAGTAAATGACAAGAGAATTAAAGCCCACACTTGTCTCCGACATTAATGTTACTTAAGAAACACAAGATAAGTATTGAATACACCATATATACCATACACCATATACACATATATACCATACACCATAAAGTGATGGTGTGTTATGTCTCCAAAAAACTCGAATCAGTCTTTGAAGGTCAATGAAAAAGATAGAGCAATAATTTTGCACTACTATTGAGTGAATGATTGTTAGTCTTAACAAATGATGCACTTATTTTACTGCTTTAGTAAAAATGTGCGGCACTTCGCTCTGTTGAACGATAGATAGTAGTCGTAAGTAGTTTTCGGGATATCCACTCAATAATGTGACTGTTGTTTGAATGCAACAACAGGTGATTCCTTCGTCAGTCAAGAATATCGGTCACACAATCGTAATGAAACTTTAAAAAAGATTATAAGAAGGATATGAGGACGAGTTGTTTTTGGGCATCCAATTGGTGCTAATTCGAGATCTGAATTATAACTTAGATAGGGATGCATTCGCTCTACAGATAATGTCAATCATTGTTTAATTAATTGGATGTCATTTGCAAAGTCTGTTCTGTTTCATAAACACTAAGAATTGGATTTCTCTGAGTTCTTATTAAGAAAGTGTTTGAGCACAACATTTGTTATAGATATCACTGACTTGTTCTGATTTATTGCAGACTTTGTTATACTTTGTTATCTGAGTTATTTTCAAAATCTTATTCTATAAGCATATCGAATAGCAATACATATGATATGATTTTTGGTCATAAATTCGTTTAAAAGGTATTCTACGAAATCAAATAAGTAGTGATTTGAGTCCAATAATACAATAGAAGCGGAAGTCTATAACGTGTATTGTCCCGAACGGAAGTCTCCGGAGGAAATCTCTGATGAGTTTCAAGTCTTTTATGCCACTCATGTGTTCTTTTTTGCTTCGGTTATGCTTCAGTTGACTGTTTCGCTCAATTGTTATTCGTTTTTGTTGTGTTCGTATTTTTTTGTTCGCATTAGAGGGACAAAAAAATTGGAATATCTTGTTATACTTCTTATAAGTTTGTTTCTCGTCTATTTCTTCCCTCTCTGCTAATGATCAAAATATTAGACACCGTATGCTTCATATCATATTTTTGTTATATTTTTTGCGCTTAGCTTTTATGGTTCATATAAATTATATAGTATTGCATAATAAAATAGTTTTGCTCTTTCTATTGAGCTGATTATTTATACAGTCGACTTACTCTCTAATTACAAGGCCTTATCCCTTCAAATGTAAACATTAAATAAACTTCAAATAGAGTTCAATGTCTTTTAAAATAAAAATATCATCAAAAATCAGTTTTAATAAATCTCAATATTTTATGTAAAGAAATAGTTTTTGAGAAATTCAATTTAATTTTTGTTAGTTGTAGAAGAGTTTGTAAGACATGCATAAAAGGAAGAATATTTGGTTGTTATGCACTGTACAGGACTGTTCTGTGAATCAAATATCACTAAAAGCATTTTCTTGAAACGCCAACTTCTGTTAGATATATCGTTTGGTTAACTATGAATCTAGAAAACTGTTTTGTATGTCAAAACTTTGCTGCCGAATAATAAAGCCATCAATCATGGAATAGTCGAAAGTGCCTTATTCTTCGAAGCCTTGGGTTCCTTCGTAGCCCTGCTCTCAGTTTGTCCATAAAGAGCATTATGGATGCTGCGATCCTTAATCCCAAATGGACTGATAGCGTTATCCCCAATAGGATATGTTTATATTATACAATACCCAAAAATATTATTAGATAGAAATATGCAGTCAATACATATAAAAGTGTGATATTCGTTACATTTTGAGACCTAATAGTGAATCATGTATTTTGTGGGCTTTCAAGAAATAAAACTGCGGGAATACATCCGCTATTAATATGTTACAGATATCAGAAATGTTATTTTAGAATGTGGCGGAGCCATTATTTTTCACTTAATATCCCTCTAAAATATGATTTTTGCATTTTAAGAGCTTATGAATTATTTATGCAATTTTTATAATTTTTTGCATTTAGCAGTGTTTTAAACATCTGAATAAAATTTTGACACTTATAACACATTTGTCTAACATAACTACTAGTATTAGAGCACATTCTGACTTATATTAAAATGAATCTCATTCCTCACTTCAGCTTTAAAACAGGTATAATTATTAATAAATTCACAAATTATATAATTTTATACTTTATTTAAATGTCCTCTAATTATATGTTATGTAATTTTTTAGTATACAATAATGATAATTATTATTATTTGAATTATTAAAAGCACTCTAAAAAAATAAATAACTTTTAAAGATCTATAGCTCAGGGCTTAGAAACCAATTAAGATGAATAGCCTCTATATGTTATACTTTGTGGTATGAATATGATTGTTAAGCTTTGACTACATATTTATTGGTAGACCATATTCTTTGACTCCCATTTTATTCTATGTTGTATTTTGATCCCCTCCTGCAGTGAGATGAAGATGAACATCATTTGAGATGCAGTACATTATTTGGCAAAAGTGCAGTTTTTTTATTTTAATAGTAATACCCAGTAATATGTTAATATCAAAACTTGTTCTCCACTCTCATAATCCAACTCAAAGAAATAGAGATTTGCCTCAGGGGCTGATTTAGAGTGCATTTGTATCACAATACATGTCTGTTTCTTTGGGGTAAAAGTGAGTTTGCGCTCGATTTATATAACCTTTTTATTTTCATTATATGAGTGCATAATTATTTGAGGGCATAAAACCATTTTTTCAAAAATATTTAAATACCTTTCAAATATGAACAAATTGATCCTTTACTTGTATGCTAAACATATTTATTTATGTTGAATAGAATTTAATATGTTTTGGTATTTATCTTGAGTCGTCTGTAAAAGGCTTTCTACAGATTTTTTCTCTGAATTACTTTTAAAGTAATAAGAAAAATATTGTTTCAATTTTTTTCTCTCCATTTCTAGTTTAATGAAGTGCCAGATTTTGTTTGTTTTGAATCACAACCATTCGTTTGAAATTTAAAAACGCTAAACAATAATCTTATGCTAATTAGACATTCACTTGTGATTTACGTGATTTTATGACAGAACAGTTTTGGCAAACAGTGGCAAAGTTTGCTCGAAATTAGCATTTTTATGCATACATTAAAGCTATGTTTCGACAAAATTTTCAGAGTTACTGAACATAAAGTATAACATCACTAAACATAACATTTTAGTTGAGAACCTTCTATTATTATTCACTAATTATTTGCTGCTCTTATCATAAAAGTTAACTTCAAGTAAAGTTTGCGAAGAATCGATTTGGGTTAAAGTCAAAAATGACGATCAATTTGTGAGCGAAGATATATTGTACTCATTGACTCAAGATTTTTCATCTGTTCCCAATTCAAGAAGACAAGAAGAAGTGTCCAATAATAGCGAGAAACTTCCATCAATTAAAAAGAATAAAGAATTAAAAGTTTTAGATCCGAAATCGGCTCAAAATTTGCGTAAGTTTTTTAAACTATAAATACTTGTTGAATAAAATTTTTTTTTCTAATATAACTGCAAAATTAGTGATACTTTTGGGTTCAATAAAGATGTCAGCGGAAGAGCTTAAAAATCATATAATATCTGTTAATAAAAACCACTTAAGTTACACTATATTACAGCAAATTTTACGATATATGCCACAGAAAGAAGAGTTAATTAAATTAGAAGAGTCCAGGAGTGAAATCCATAATTTGCATGAAGCAGAACAGTTTGCGTTAACGGTTAAACTCCGATCACTTTGTATTATGGCTCGAACACATAGTAAAGTGCTCTGCGAATCAATGGAATCAAAGCGTCCCAAAT
>JAUJYT010000790.1:0-15171 GCA_033996565.1 Nanhermannia nana
ATATAACATTGTACTCTCACACAGCTCACCAACAAAACTGGTGTCCTTTTAGACACCAGTTTTGTTAGTGTTACAACATTGTTTTACCTCATAGCAATTCAATAACGGCATATACTGTTTGGGGAGTACACATTGCAATTTTTGTTGTTTATTTATCAATTTTATTCCATTTCTTTTATGTTTCTCAATTGAGAAGCTTTCTAAAAATTTTCTCTTTTGGTAATTTTGTTAGTGAGCTGTGTGAGAGTACAATGTTACATAATATTTGTAATAATATAATTCCCTATAATAAACATCTGAAACAAGAACCAAAAGTGCAGCACAGCATGGATTGAGCCCTTTACACAGTCCCTCCAACCTCAACTTTAATAATGCAGAATCTCACTTTTTAGTCAGTAATTAAAGTATTACCACTGAAGACGGGTATCGGAAGATACTCGAAACGTACGTCTGGTACTGTAAAGTGCTAAAAAACTGCAAAAGTTGTGCAAAAAAATACATAATTTCTATTAATGTCACACAACTCAAGAAATTTAAAAGATTATATAAATGTTTTATATGTTTTAAAAGGTTTGAACTGAGTGAACGTTATTGAAAACCATATATATTGTTTATGTACTGTAGATGAGCGGTTCCCAACCTTCATATTTCGAAGTTGAACAGGTTCAGGTGCTCGGCGAGAAAATTTATAAGTTTAAAACTAAATATCTTCTACCTTGTCATTAGAATCTCTAGCTTTTAGAGTTAATATATAACGAATGGAAAGCTCAATATATTTTTTAACTTTAATTTATAAGATTTTAATTAAAATTTATAAAAATTTTAATTCTAATTTATAAGACATATGAAATACAATTATTTTACTGTATCTACACTTTTATAATTTTAAATTATACAGTACTGTCATTTTTACGAACATCTTAACTATAATGTAACTTATATTCATTGACGGCCAGTTTGTGGGTGGTATGTATTTTTACAGGTACTGTCCTTCAAGTTTGTGACTTTATACCCCAGTTAAGTTTTCAGAATTTTGAGAATCACATCTATGGAGCGTCAAAAATATTGCCCATCACCTATTTTGTTGTTTATCCATTAATAAAGTAATACAGGTATTAAAAACATTGCGATCAAAATGAGGCACAATCTTCAGACTAATATATTAAATACTATAATGCATTGTATTGTATACTAAAATATTGATGATCCGCAAAATTTTCTTATATAGGGAAGTAAAAAAGCTGCTAAACAGTGGTATCGGTGGCACCCACTCGTCATATAACTAGAGGAAAGCGAACGACTTGGAAGCTATTGATGTTCATCGAGCCAGCAGTGTCTTAAAAGCTAATTCAAGCTCTTTTATATTAATTTAAAATTCTAAAAGTTGTAAATATTATCCCAAAAATTAATGGATACCACATTTTATGGTTTTTATGGAATCCAAGAGTCGCTGTTTTGAAATGAAAGCAAAAATATTGAAAAGAAGTTTCACTTCACTTTCAGTTCAACTTCTATTCATCAAAATAAAAATGCAAAAACACTATTAATTATTATAAGTTTTGCTGCTCTTAACCAATTCTCAAAAGAATTTCATTAATTAAGGTGACAAATGATGTTTTGGTAAATACATTCTTATTCATATAATATAAGATGCGAGGAATGATTCTCTTTTCTTTCAAAATAGCAATTCTTACCATTAGTTTTCACTTTTAGAAAATACTTCAAAACAGGCGAACGTCAAATGTTATAACTATTATAATACTGTATTCCTTTTATTTTAAAAACAATACCTATTTTCCTTAGTTTACAAGCATTTCAAAGATCACTTTTATTATCTGATCCAATATTTGCAAGAATTTCGCTCTAAAAATAAATTAGAAACTCCTGAATATAGCGAATAATCGAAATAAATCGAAGAAAAGAACTGCTTCTCAAAGTATCATAAATTGCTGATTAATTTAGAGCTCATTTTGTGTCTCGAAAATTGTGTATATATTTCTGTGTTTAAGATTAAATAGAATTTCAAAAACTAATTACAAATAAATTAGAATAAGAATCGGCTGAGAAATGAGTTGAAATAATTTAGTTATCAACAGATTTATTGTTTTGAGAGTCCATTTGATTAGAATGTTCGCAAATGTCAAGTAAATAGCATTTGCCTGAATGGAAAACTTTGTTAATTCTGGTGACAAACCAGGAATACTCTTCCGCATTACCGGTTTCAATATTAACTGAACGCTTTATGACTGCATTAAAGCAAACCCTGTCTTCTGTGTGTAGAAATACTTTCAATCCTTCTTCAGTTATGACTTCCTCTCCAAATATAGTAACGTCTCTTTCGACTTTGAAATAGAAGATGGAATTAAGTTCTGCTATTTGTGAACGAATGAGAGCTTTGTCTTCCCTGAGGAACAATACAATACCCTCTAAATCATTGATTTGATTACCGAACTTATACTTCAATTGGAAATTGAAACGCATTTTTTCAGTTAATAAGTTGGGATTGACGTCAATAATAATATGACTATTATTTGACAGATAATTGACACTAAAGTCCTGCTGATATCGTTCGATGAAATCAATGATACCGTAACCGTACTGCTCTCCAAATAAATATTCAAACATATAATTGTGTTCATCGTTCAACTTGTCTTCAATGTCTTCCACTGTTTTTCGGCCAAACTTTTGGAATTGAGTGATCAGAAAGTTTTTAAATATTAAATTCAAGCTCTTGTCGAACATGTCCTCCACATGATTGAGCCATTGGTTGTGATTATTGAACAAACAAATAGTTTGTTTGGATTCATTGAATTGAAAGACATCTTTCAAATCAATCAACATATTACTGATCGCAAGGCTTTCAATACAATTGCTTTTCAAGGGTTGACACAAATTAATGGCTGACATCTGTTTCGTCATATTTTGTTTGAGCAGACAATACATGTCTTCAACACCAACCGATCCTTTAAGAGCTCTCAAAGTCTTGAACAAATATATTATTATTTCAATTGTCGATAATTTTTGTCCATTTGAAAGACAAAAGTCGTCTGAAGTCTTGTTTTCTTCCAATTTAACCAAATATTTAGGTTTTGTGAACGGTATGTATGAGCTCACAATCGGCTCTTCCTTTTCATCAATGGTTTTAAACGATTTGGTCTCACATTCATCTGAATTATGAAAACCATTGATGAGCTCATCGTTCATGTGATTCAAGTCTAATAATTGATTATTAGAAACATTTCCCGTTTTAATGTCGTATTTGAAAAATCGTGAATAGCTTTGAATAAATAAAGACAATGAACTTGAGCTCAACTGTCTGTAGTGAGCAGTAAACCATCGCTTCAATTGAGGATTATTTATGTGACCCGTAAGTGAAGACACCAAACAGTTTCGTTTGCTTTCAATTCGGTTTGCGATCACTTTTTGTAAATAATTTATTAATTCGTACTTTATGTCCATTTTTGGTACATTTGGGTCTTTCATAACACATATATATCTATAAATCTATTCAATTAATTAACCGATAGTTTGATAACATTTTGAGTCATTAAACAACACCTGACCTCACACTAGTTATGAAACTTTCACTTCATATTCAAAATTAGATGTGGAATGGAATGTGTGTTAAATCAGAAAATTGGGTGGAATTGGAATAGAAATGGAATTAATGTTCGTGTTGTGGAATACGTGGAATGGAAGTGGAAATGAAGCAAAAATTGAAAAAAGTTTCACTAAAACTAAGACCAGATTTGAATCAAACTCTAATCTGGTGTTTGAGCGTAAACAAGACGTGCGGACAGTTATCGGCCACTTATCACAGAAATAGATTTTGTTAAACATTTTTAACATTTAAGCTCTGGTCTTAAAATTGGTTGTGAACAAAGTTATCGTATTTTTGACTAAACTGTAATCTTTTAATACATTTAAATAAATAAAGTTTAAGGGTTTAAAAAATTTTGATAATAAAAAATACGTAATTTGTGTCAACCCTTAAATTACATCTGATTTTTAGGTCAAAAGTTATATATATTGATAAATAGTTATAACAACACGTTTTTGACTCTATTTTAATTATATTTAAATAAATAAATAAATTTCAATAAAATAATTAAAAATTTAGGTTTTAATTACATTTTGGTTGACTTTAAACAAACCCAATGCCGACCGATTGCAACCGTTGTCGTAAAGGCAGAGCTATTCTTAAACGTCCAAAAACTGTAAGAATTTTTATTAATTTTAATTATCATTTATTTAATTATTTAATTAATACATAAATATAAACATTGAATAAACTTTACATAAATTGATATGTTATACAGATTTCAATTAAAGCTCCGAATGTTGTGGTCATAGAATTGCAATTTATTGCACAAAATGTTTATTTTGTCTTAAATTTAAAAAAGCATTTCTTGTACTAAACAATTATTATTTGTAAACAAATATTTTTTCCGACAAAAAAGTGTTTAATAATAGAGTTGAAGACCAGAACCAGAACCAGAACTGCATTTGATTGAAATGTGTATGAGCTGTGAAAGTGAACCAAAACAACAAAAAGTTGTGAATAAGATTATATTTAATTAATATTTAATAATCTATTGTATGTCTAAAGGGGTCCACACTTTGTAAGCAGTGTTTCTTTTACTGCTTTGAGACTGAAATTCATGAAACTATAATCAGAGGACAATTGTTCAAAAGCGGTGATGTGGTGGCCATCGGAGCCTCGGGTGGAAAAGGTTTACATCGATATTACTAAAAATATTTGTATAAAAATAATTTAAAATAATATAAAATAATTTGATAACAGACTCAACAGTATTGGCATATGTTATGAAACTATTGAATGAGAGACACAATTATGGCTTAAAACTAATGCTTTTGTCAATAGACGAAGGAATCACTGGCTATAGAGACGATTCACTCGAAACTGTTAAACGAAATCAATTAGAATATGAATTACCGCTCAAGATATTGTCTTATGAAGAACTGTATGGCTGGACAATGGATGCGATCGTCAAACAAACAGGCCTTAAAAATAACTGCACTTTTTGTGGCGTATTTCGTCGCCAGGCTTTAGATCGCGGCGCGAATGCCCTCAATTGCAATGTGATTGTCACCGGACATAACGCCGATGATATCGCAGAGACTATTATTATGAATATATTAAGAGGTGATATCGCAAGACTTGAGCGATCAACTAATATAGTGACCAATTGTGGTAATAATCATGAATATGAGAGTAATATTCCTCGTTGTAAACCATTTAAGTATACCTATGAAAAAGAGATAGTAATGTACGCGTACTTTAAAAAGTTGGACTATTTCTCAACCGAATGTATTTATTCTCCGAATTCATATCGAGGTTTTGCCCGGACTTTTCTCAAAGATTTAGAATCGATTCGTCCCTCTGTTATACTCGATATTATCCATTCCGGAGAGTCTTTAGCTATTAAAGAGAGTATAGTTTTGCCGACACGAGGGGTCTGTACCAGATGTGGATATATTTCGAGTCAAAATGTGTGTAAGGCTTGTGTTATGCTTCAGGGCCTTAATAACGGTTTACCTAAATTAGGGATCGGAAAGAGCAGTAAAGTTAAAGGCATTAAATCGTGCAATAATTGCGAGTGCAAGACATCCAAACCATCCCAACCGTCACAACCATCCCAACAAGTTTAACATTTGTAGCTTTTTATATACACTAATGAACAACTCATAAACATTGTCTTCTCAATAAATTAATTGCTTATTATTTGTGAATAAGTCTTATTGTTCTTGATTTTATCAAAAGGTTTATAAACTACGATAAAAGTTCTTCAAATGTTGACTTTTATCTGTAAATAATTTAATCATATTTTAATGTATAGTATTTTATACTTGAATATAATTTTTCATTATATTTATAATTATTGAAACGTCATATAAATTATGTAAATTCATAGCACATTATTATTGAGTGAGAATTTGTAGAATTATTAAAATTTTTACATTCTATACAAATTAGGTTTATAGCAGTTGAACAATATATTGATAATTTGTTTGACATTTAGTCAATTTGTTTTCAGAGAACAAAATAACTATAAAATTTTGTATTAAATTCATTATTTAGAGTTATGTTTTTACAAATTAAGAAACAAATCATTCGAGACATAAAAGCTATCATCAAAACTATTTAATGGATTAATTATGCGTTAATTAGATTTTTGGTAACTCTAATATTTTGGAAACTCCTTAAACAGAGAACTTATCACAACTTCTAATCTGTAGAATAATTCATACTTTTTCTTATCATAATTCTCATAATCAAACGCCTCTTCAAGTTTTAAAAATGTTTGTATTCATAAAATTAAAATATTTTTATTAATTAAAATATTTTTATTAACTAAAATATTAATTAATTGATAAAATTATTATGAAAAGCAAATATTAAGGCTTAGAACTCAATGACTATAATAATTATTATTTTAATAGAAAGAGTTCAAGAGATAAATCAGAAAAAATTAGAAAAAAGTGATCCTAAAAGTGGTGCTAAAAGTGATGCTAAAAGTGATGCTAAAAGTGATCCTAAAAGTGATCCTAAAAATGTGATTTACTTGGCACTGATTTTATGGCATGACAGCGCTTTTGACTCGGAAACAAACAATAAATCAAAAGAAATATGAAAAATAGTTAAATTTTTGAAAAAATTTTATAACAAGGAATTTAAAGGTTCACGAAGTGGATAAAAATGAAATTTATTATATCGAGCCTTTTGTTAGATTACATGAATTTCATTACATAAAAAATGCACATATTCTTAAAGTCGGAAAAGAGCTATCTCTAGTCTAGTCATGGTCTACACCACTCTTAGATCTTTAGAATTTCAAAAAATATACTTTTAGTCGATTTTTGAGTTTTTTGAACTTCTAAAATAAGATCTCTGTCCTTTATTTAATTTTGATTAATACTTTATATTTAATTAATACTGATGTGTATAACCTCAGGTTCTAATAAATTAGAACTTCGAACCCGAACTTTGAACCTACGTTTTAAGTTTGGGTTCCAGAGGTCCTGAGGTTAATTGTGCTCTTCAGTATTTATTAAGATATTTTTAATAACTGTAAAATATATTATGGCTTTAATGCAAAATATCCTTTTATTTTTCATCTTTATCTTTTGAAGAGACAAAAAATTATAAAAATATGGGACTTTTTCGTAATAAGTTTATTTAAGAAACCCGATTAGTTTTTTAGATCTCTTAACTTTTAGATATTTTTATACTGGCCGATACTGCAAAGAGTAATGGCAACTTCCCATAGAGCTTCTCATTGAAAAGCGTCCAATCATGAGTCATATCATTTGAAAGATCTCATCGAGTACTACAAATTTTTCTCTTAGACCAACTCGATTCGTCCACTGACAAGTAAATAAAGCACCAGAGGGTAAAAAGTGGGTGTATTCGGGCAGTTGGGTCTAGCTGATGGAGGCACATACCACCAAGTGTGATACATTGTTGGATTCAGTTCTTCGAGCTGATTAATTTGACTTTGTTGGAGTTGACCACACCCGTCGGAGGTTGGTCAGAATTGGCCAGGTTCGAGTCGTAGGTGGTCAAGTAGGGTATCAGTCTGAAGAAATGAATCCAACGACGTATCAAACTTGGTGGTGGGTGCCTCCATCAGCTAGACCCAACTGCCCGAATACACCCACTTTTTCACCCTCTGGCGCTTTATTCACTTGTCAGTGACTTTTCTAAAAGGAAAAGTTGTAGTACTCGATGAGATCTTTCAAATGATATATGACTGTACTCATGATTGGACGCTTTTCAAGGAGAAGCTCTATGGGTATAGTTCTTCAAGTATTCAATCAATAGTTTGCTGTTTATTGAACTCAAAGTTAAAATTAATTCTTATTTATATGTTATTAAATTCTTGAAGATTATTCATTGAATCTAATAATCATTTCCACTGAACGGCTGAAACTTTTTCCAAATTGACTGAATGACTAATAAATATAATTTAAGTGAATAAGTAGAGGCAGAAAATCGTAATTTAATATAAATGAAATCCTATCCATACATAAGATAAACTTTCAGCCTTTCTTAAACAAAAGACAAATTCATAGCTTCTACTATTGAAATGTATATAAAGCCCTGATTACCATCAAACAGATTCGGTTACTTTTGTGATACAGTCGAATAAATAATAGAACAAAACGACAATTTGGTTATAGGAATATAATTCAATTGTGAAAATTTATTGAATGAGTTCTAATAGTGTTGAAAAGTTTTACAAATTGAATGCCTTTTGTTAAAAATGAAACCTTTCTCAGCACATAGTTTTCAAACTCTAAAAACTCGGATTTCCCTAAAAACGTACTGAAATTTTAACCTAATTTACAGATAGGGTTGATTTGATGAAAGTTATGTGTAGTGAATGTTTTCAAGATTCAAACTCAGAGTTCAAATCAAACTGGAGTGCAATTTAATTATTGTACGCTAACATACAGACATTAAAGTTATATTTACAATTACTATTATAGTTAGAGACTTCACATTCGGAATCAACTTATTCTGACGATGCTCTAAAAGCATTGGGAATACACTTCACAAGACATAAGTCTATAACTACACCAAAAATCATTTTGAAAGTCACTAAATTTCCCCTACTTGTCAGTTTCAATCCTAAATCACGTTTAAGTTCTTAATAAGTTGAAAAATAATTTAATTATCAATTATTTGATAATTTTCTAGAATTTACCTCAGAAGAAAATAATGTGGACATTGTTCAAGACATTTATTCATCATTAAAAAATCACTTATTTCTATATATTGACAGTTTTGTCACTATTCCCTCCTTATTGTCACTTTTTAGTCCCTATTCTGTGCTTTTCTGGAGTCTATAATTATAGCTTTAGAGCAGTTTTTTAGGAAAATAACACAATCAGAATACAAGAACATGCATTCGTGTTTAAAATACTTGAGTTGGACATATCGCTGATTTAGAGTTCAATTATGATGACATGACTTAATTAATTTATAATAATTCCGAATTTTAACAATTTTAATTTGAAAATTTATAATTAAAAATTAATAAAAATCTGAGGCTAATGCTTAAGTAAATTTTTCAATTTTAATAAATATTAAAATTGTTTACTAAAGACCAGCTGAAGACTGACACTAAAAATATTAATACAGTATTAAATTACTGGAAGAATGAATAGTTTGAAGCGTAATCTTAACAATGACATAAAAGTCAGACGATTTCTTCGATTCATCGTCTTATTCAAAGCAACTTTCAGTTAATATGTGAAAAATAATTTGTACCTTTTGTACTAATTATTCATTAAGTTCTATATTTTACTAGTAGTATAGCTTTACATTTTAGTCTACTGTTTTGAGTTTTCAATAGTACCACCGCTTTTTTGATCAATTATTTCATTTTTATTATTTAATAAATCTGTAGCACATGAAAAATTGCAGTTTTCGGCGAGAAATTTCCTGATAATATATTTTAGAAATTTTTTTTGCAACAAAAGGTTCTGATCAATAAGTTTATATGTTTAACACTTTATGAAATAGCAGTTCTTTTATAACTTGGGATAAGGAATAAAAGCAATTCTCATTAATAAAAATCTGTGAAAAATAAGATAAACTTTAAGAATGCTTTATATATTAACTTTACTGATATAAAATAGGATAATGTTTTGCTTTTTTTTATAAAAATTAAGATTATAATAAATCTAAAGAATGGAAAAATGACAGAAGTACTTAATATTAAATTTAATTAAATGTTATCCACCAAACAATAGATTTAAAATTTTGTAGCTTTCTCAAATTTTAGATTAGAGATTAAGTATATTGTAGAACCATTTTGGATAAACCAATGGTATTGAGTTTAAAACTTAAGTCTATTGAAATGCGAGACAACTTTTTAAGTTGAATATTAAATCATATTCTGTTGATTTTATGTTATACAAAATTTTATACTTTAAAATGTGTATAAGTATAACAGGAAAAGTAAACATAACTTAAACTGACTTCATTTTGACAAGGACTTTTACATGAGTACTTTCTTTTTCTCAATAGGCTAAAGTTTATACTAAATCCTAATAATCCAGTTGCTGTCAAAATAGCGATCAATAAGCAGAAGTTCATTTACTAATAATATGAAAGTTTTTCAATTGATTGAATGATTAATGCGTTGGTTTAACATAATTTACTTATGCCAGAGCTTCAGACATCATAATGCTTTTCAAACTAGATTTATCATAATCATTTTTCTGTTAGGATGATCGACCTAAGCCCCTATTACAATAATCATTACTGGCTCCGATTTAAATTTATTGATTTTAAAATTTCATTTTTATTCATTATCTCTAAAATTTATTTTTAATAAAACTCATTTTGATTTATTGTTATAAAATATTAATAAATATTAATAGAGTATAATCATCGTCAATAACAGCTATAGTACTATTCAATATTCAAGATATTCAATTTTGAACCCTATTTAGTATAATGTTTTGTCTACACGACTGCATTGGACTAATCTTCA
The DNA here is from genome assembly GCA_033996565.1 of Nanhermannia nana. Lineage (NCBI taxonomy): Eukaryota > Metazoa > Arthropoda > Arachnida > Sarcoptiformes > Nanhermanniidae > Nanhermannia > Nanhermannia nana. The sequence continues at coordinate 10,530 of JAUJYT010000790.1, forward strand.
TATCTTATTGAATATCATATCATATTTACATTCTTAGAAAGCTTTCATCATCTGTCGGTTCTAACTTCTTGAGATATAAGTATAAGCCAATAACGGTCAGTTCCATGTGGTAATGGTCCCAAAATGCAGTGCAATAAAAAATAATTAGAATCGTTGGTGTAATCACGATATCTATTTATTACACGAATTGAGTCTTTTGTGATTTGTGAAGCTTTTATATAACATGAAAATTGATTATCTTTAACGATACAAATAAAAAGAAATTAAGCGAATCTATGAAATTATACTATTCTGCGATATTTTAATGAATTTATGTAAAAAATGTCAAATTAAGAGAATAAAAGTCATAGTAAACCACAAATTATTATTTAATTTATAAAAGTTTCTCACATAATCAGCGCCGTAACCAGGATTTTCTGCTTGGGGGTGGGGGTGGGGGGGGGCTAAACATAGAAAAACCCCAAAATATAATAATTTTTAAAAATTGCTACAGATCTACACTTAACTGTTCAAAAATCTTTGGGGGGCTATATCCCCCTTAGCCCCATAGGTAGTTACGGCAGTGCATATAATAGAGATTCTCTTTATTTAATGACAAGTTTCTATTTCTTAAATTGTAACATAAGTTTGATAACGAAATCATTTTTACTCATTTCTAAATACTGTATATCCATATAACCTGGATATTACAGATTCCACAACTATTTGTGCTCATTAAGAATTAACTTTATTAATCAAATTAAAATATAACATATGACAAACTTTTACAGCTAATAAAAACAAGGCATTAACAATATCTCATTAGTATTCATTAAGCAATCAATATATTTCGGCGTAATTTCATACTTACACAAATTTTAATTTATTTATTACATATTTAATAAATGGCAAAGAAATAATTAAATAAATTCTCATTATTTAATAAAATAAAATAAAATAAATATTCTCATTCTCTAATGTGAATCATGTGTAATATTTGACTTTTAAAATAATTAAATTTTTATTGATATATAATTTAAAATAAAATGATTGAATTAATTGAAGATGAATGTTGAAAATGAATACTTCAAAGTCAACATCAATCATATAACATAATATTTTCTCAGGACATGATAAACAATTCTAAGAGTTATTGATTTATTTGTTCTCATTCAGTTTTAAAGCTGATTTTATAGTATCAGTTCAAATACTATTGGTTTTCTCATATAATTCATATCGAAGAATATATCACAAGAGACAGAAAAGCATTAGAATAAAGCAATACATAGCTGGTAATCATCAATCATATTAGAGTCTATACAGAAAGAAAGCGTATTATATAAGAAAGTTAGAAAAAAACTTATATACAGTTCACAACTTAGCATAGGATTTGATAGCAATCATTAATCAAAGGCAACGCTAAAATTGCTACCTTTGGTGTAATTTTTGTTCTCAAAAATGCTTATTTTCAAAAAGAAGTTTATTAAAATATGTGTCATATGTCTTAAAATATGTCTTTAAATATGTCTTAAACTTATGATCAAAACATTGCCGCTTATCGGCTCTCGTGAGTAATATTTTAAATTTTAATATTTTAAACTATTTTTACTCTAACTTCATGTTTGCTTTTTGTATCTCATTTTAAACTATTTTTTGCGCTCCAGTTAACTAACTTTTTATAATATTACTTACCGTCAAAAGTGAGCATCGAATCTCTACTGAGAACAAGTACTTCTCCAATAACTAGGGGTTCATACAAGTTCTTTTAAATTCTATTTTATATTTTAAACGTCTTAAACAATTTCAAAATACTCCAAATTTTCAAATTCATTTAAGCATCAAATCATATTAATTAAGTGAATAAACTTTTGAAAGCTTGAAAATTAGAGATTAAGTTCAGATTTTTCTCAAAATTGTTTCAAAATATCGTATTATATGCAATACTTATATATGTACTCTACTGTATATAAGTAGTACTCTACTGTACTCAAGTACTAGAATTACACATTAATTTTGTTTTTAAAAATATTGAAGATTCGAAACATTTCTAAATAATGATTCAAAATATTTTGAATTGCTTTTAAGTGTTTAAAACAATTCTTTCAATAAAATATATTCATAATAAACATAAAAATACTTGAAATATACAATTGATTATAAATATGGGCACATTAGCTTCATTTTATGGAACTATTAGAAGTTTTACTGTATTTCCCGAACTTTATTACTTTATTTTAGTTCAATATTAAAATATAAAGTGTTTCTCTTCGTTACAAAAATATAATCTATTAACTATTTTAATGAAATTTCTGACATTATGAACGGCAGTGAAGTGCGTCTATTATTTTAATTTTTCCATTTCACAGTCCTGTTAATAATTAAATACATTTAACTCCGTAACAAAAATAAAATTTTAGGCGAAGAGAATCCAAAAATAGATATAAGAATTTCATACATTACGAGAATTTCATTAAATTATTATTTGAATGTAGGAATGTTTCACTTTAATTCATGTTATTCGTCTTTATTAAAAATTTTAAAAATATAAACGAAAAATTACAAATATTTCTGTATTATTTTGATCACAAAACCAAAAAAACTAAATATGCGCTAAAATAGGTTTTTATAAAACGAAGAATTAAATGCCATATTAAAGGTTAGCTTACTTATAAGCCTTTATTCTTACTGAGAACTCATTTCTATTTATGCATTCATCAGTTATGTGGAAATACATGTAAGTCATATTGAAGTTAGCTTTTGATGCATTAAATATCTAAAGCAAAAAGCTTTACTATTGAGAAAATGCCAGAAAAAGCATACATTCATTTTAAAAAAGAAAACACTAATCACTTTTAGCACACTATTAGAAAAGTATGCATCATTTAAACATTAAAAATTTTATAATTTTGAGCTCAAAACATTATTCTATGTCGTGTTATAGAATAATAGCTTATATAAGATAACAAACTCGTATTACCATAGTTTGACTTTGATTAATTGTTCAAAACCAACTGTGTATAGGAGGAGACCTTAAAACATAGTGATTATTGTAATATAAAATTACTTTAATTAATTGCTCTTCACAATAATTATATCTTTCATATCATAAAAATATATAAGCAATTAAATATTTTCAAATTTTGTCCAAAATTTGACGAATAGCGCACACTCTGGAAAACGTGGGATCATTTATTTTTACTTTTATTCTATGGATTCTCTATGGATTCTATTACTATGCATTCATTCTATTAAAAAATATTGAAGTTTTGCCTAATTTTCATAACATCATAATATTTTCATATCATGTCATTTATATGATCACAATAAAAATTAAAATGAAAAGGATTTACAAACAATGCTCAATTCTATATCAGTGCAGAGTCTATACCAGGCCTTCTCACAATTTTTAGGCAAATGAGCCAAATAAAAAAATTTAGACTGAGGACCAGAAATGCATCAATTCACAAATTAAGTTACTGGTACGTCTAGTAAGGTGAGTAGGGGTCAGGCAATGTATAAAGTTCACATTGAACATTATGTTAAAAACTAGCCTAGAGGTCGTCCTCGGAGCAGATGGAAGGACCAAGTGTACCAAATCTGCAATGAGAGACTTGGCCTAAGACTCCAACCGATATTGAGTCCGCGGCGGAAGATCGTGTAAACTGGTCTCTAGTCTTAAACCGCGACTTTAACGGACTAACGCGGTAATGAAAATGAATAAATGAATTTTTTCTAAAATCGGAGGCATTTTTCGGGTTTTATTTTCAAAAGCTTTATTCGGGTACTTTTTGGGTTTTATCGGGTTAAACCCGAAATCGTTGGGCCTTAGGTGGGAGTGATAGAGAGAATAGCATTTTGAAACTTCGGCCCTCATATTGAGAGCTGATTGTAATAAAGTATAAATTTCTTAAATTCTTAACGAGCCATAAATTGAGGCTTCGAAGCAAATGTTAGGACAGATCTGTTTTAGTTGAATAAAATGATTGTTTAGATCTATGAAAAGAAATATTTTCGCCAAAGAATTAGTTTTATTTTTCAATTTACTGAATAAAATAAAGAACAACTTATTCAGTTAAGTGCTCTTTTCTTTATTCAAACTCTAGATGTAATCAATAATAAGTATACATCCGTTAAAATGATTTGATCTCAAATTACAACTTTTTCGTTATTTCTTTTAACATTAATATACAGCACAAGTTGTATATGAGACACAATATAATAAAATTGTCATTCGTTTTACATACTATTAATATTTAAGTAATTAATTAGTTGCAAATTAAATAACTATAGAATGCAGTACATTAGCAATTATATAAATTAATTGATTTAAAAATACCTCACTCTATAATTATTCAGTGAATTAATAAATAAATTACTAAAGGAATGACCATTTATTATGTTTTGTATCATATCATAAAATTATTTGTCATAAAAACTTTAATACAATAAATAGAAAGTTTTTTAAATTTTCGTTTTATGAACGTTTATGTAAAGCACAGTATTCTTGTTTAAATATTTTAAACAACTCTGCAATTTTACGCGTGATTAAAATGGAATGCATTGTGAATTTTCAATAAAAATTAGCATTAAATTTGTGTGGGTCGAGATAGAATAGAATACCTATTCTTTAGATAAAAATGCTTTAATACCTCAACCAATAAAT
>JAUJYT010000791.1:0-15165 GCA_033996565.1 Nanhermannia nana
AACAACTTTCTTTGGTGTGGGTTAACTTTCTTTGGTGTCGGTGTACTCTCTCACGTATATACCTTATTTTTACTCTGGTTTCTATTGTTTAATAAGTATTGAATTACATAATCGTAATGCAGTCAGGAAGTTATTGGATGAGTTGGTCATAAGGATGGCTAAGGTCTAAGGTGATTAGAAATAATTTCAAAAATTTAGGTCTAAAAAGCCAGAGGGTATTTTTCAATATAAATATTATTGCTTTAAAAAATTTATTAACCATTAGATCTTCCAAATCCTGATTCCATTCCAGATCCAATTCCGGCCCCTTTTCCCATACTTATTGACATATAATTTTCAAATAAAAAACTTCTAACGGAAGTAAAGCTTAACCTTTTTCATTTTAAAATACATGAAATTTATTTAATGCTTATTAGAAAAAAGTTTTAAGAATTTAACAAAAAAAAATGAGAATCGATTTTACTTTAATAATACAATACATCTATTTATGTCAACTCAAGGAAAAGAATTTGAAACAAGTGTTAATTTATAGTGAAAGCTATGCATAAATTTTGATTTAAAAATTCAAAGTTCACAACACTTGAAGCACTACTAAATACCTTTACCAGACCTTTACATTTACCACTATTAATAAAATGATTAAAAATTTTGGATTTTTATAATTCAAAGTTTAAATAAAGGGTTCAATTTGTGGAACATGAATGAGATATATGAACTTTTAAATATCAATTATATTATGAACGTATCCACTGTTATGCAAACCACTTATAAGCTCATAGATTTGTTCTGTCCGTCTGTCGCCAAATAGATCTCGGAAACGGTAAGAGCTATCAAAAAACTGATTTTATATTCAGTACCCCTGAGAACTGATAAAATGACGACAAAAGTCTGTGTCCCATTGTATTTTATATTATACGGGACTAAATATTTGAATAGTACTAATTCTGTTAATAGTTTAATAGAATATGCAATCAATTTGACCAACAATTGACCCACAAGTATATTATGAGTTAAAAAACTAAGCGGTCAGACCTCATGTTCTGACCAATTAATTACTCATGGATTCCGTGTTTCAGATGGCAATTATGCTTCAGTACAACCTTTTTGACACTTTGACTGTTCAACAAATACACGACAATACAAATATCACATTAGAAATATTGGTCGAAGAATATAATATCAAACTAAACAAGGAATACAAGAAGAAATTCAGGTTAAATATAAATATGCCGATCAAGTCGGTCACTAAGGTTGAGGACAAACGCACGCATCAGGAGACTGAAGAAGAAATAAAATTTGTACTTCAAGTAAGTGAAAGATTAATTTTTACACAATTTTGTTAAACATTTGATTGATTTGAACATTAGAAGCATTAATGCAAAAGAAAATCTGTAAAACCTTTTCCGAGAAGTGATTGCTTTTTAAGGGTTTGATCGTTCGTATTATGAAAAGTGAAAAAACACTCAAACATCAAGACTTAGTGTCTAAGGTTTTCGAACTAAGCCAACCCAAATTCGTGCCCACAGTGGCACTGATCAAAGTATGCAATATTTAACTCAATTTTAGTGCAATGAAACTAAACTTAATAACCAATTATTTCTCTACTTTAACAGAAAGTAATCAAGTTTTTGATAGAAAAAGATTTTATAGAACGAGATCCTAAAGACCCGAATACCTACCACTACAAGGCATAAGACAAGACTGACATAAGATTGTTTTGATTGTTTCAATAAAAGAATTGATAATATTCTCAATAAATTGCATGAATTTATAAAAATTTCGGTTCAAAAGTTTTAACCGAAAGATTTTGTGTTATTTATGTGAGCTATAGATTGCAACACAGCTTACGTTTAAGTTAAGAAATAATTCAATTACAAACGAATTTTTAATTACTTTACACTAAATAGGAGGGGTCGTGAAATGCGATTTGAGTGCAATGTAATTAACTTATGCCTTAATGGTTTTCAAGCTTTTTGGTCTCTAAATCAGTTTATTTATATGATACTAACCATTGATCTTAATATAAATTTTTCATTCATTGGACCCAAAGTGGACCGTAGTTTAAATACCAATGAGTAAAGACATGACAACTATAGGCATTGGGTTTAAAACATAAGTATATCATAAGATATCTTAAAATGATTGATAAGTTATGAAATAATAAGAGAATAATCCAAAAAAATCCATATTTATCTCTAGAACTAACTTTAGTCAATTTTTATACAGTAAATGAATGAATAAAAACATGATTTATCTGATTTAACAAATATATTGATCTCAAAATAATAATTTGTACTTCAATTACAAGTTCCAACATTTAATTCATAGAATACATGTAAATATTATTCAAATTAAAGTGTTATACAATCAACTGTTATAATTAGTCGAAGTTAATGCGCATTCGAGTCTTAGAGCTCTTTGATCCAGAAGATGACGCACTCTTTGACTGTATAAGTGATTCGGGAGTCAATATTTCGATCTCATCCGAAGACTTTTCTTTAGATCCAGAAGAAGGACTTGAGTACTGAATAAGTACTTCAGGTGTTAATATTTCGATCTCATCTGAAGACACGGAAATGGTTTCAATTGTTCCTTTGGACTCAATATGTGCCTGTTCTTTATGCTGTAGATCTATTTCGGGTGACTTTTTGTGTTGATGTCTATGCGATTGATTATTTCGCGCGACTTGTAATGGAACAAATTGATTATCAAAAGCTGATTGAGAGTGAAGTGCGTTTGAGTTCTGGTTTCTGCGTTGAGACTGATTATTAGCAGTAATACTGTCTCTAAACAAATCATTTTCTATTCTACGCGTTTGAATGTTATGAGTGGAGCGTTGGTTAGATAGCGAACAGACCACATCATCATTCTTCCCATCAAACAGTTTCTTTGGCTGAATATTTCGGTCTTTATTTGAAAAAGTGTTTGTATTTGTTCTGAGAGAAGGATTGCTTTTTTGCAATTCTCTCAAAAGTCGTGTATTTTCTTCAACAAATGATTCTGGGATTGGATGTGAACGTGAATCGTGAGAACGTGAAGAAGCTTTTTGTGAGATCCAAACAGAAGGCGGGCGCGGCAGAGCACTCGCCGCTATCTTCTTACCATTAGAAGAGGCCTGTTTTGGATCAACAAAAGAAGGAGACGGTAATAGCCTATAGGGTCGGCTCAAATCAATATTAGCGCTGAAGTTCTTATTCAAATACTCCAAAGCGTCTTTCGACACGTGTTCATACGCCTCTTCCTCTGAAGGATTCATTACTGCGTAAAATGAATGGCCGTCTGGAAGTATCAGTTTTACTGATTTGGATTTCATCGGACCGCTCGTCAGTATTTCATATTTCGGTGACTTATTAAACAATGTCTCACAAGTCTTTCGTAATATCTGTTTAAAACTTTCCAACAATTGAATGGGATTGTTGTGAGGTTTGTATTGTGCCGGTTGTGGATGTTTTTCACTTCTTTTGTTATCCTGAATGTACTTTTGAGTCTTAGCTTTAGGGCTAGATTTAGCTCTTTCTGGTATTCGTTTTGGTGCAGTTATTTCTGCAAATGATGACTTCGAAGAATTGGATGGATTTGTGCTTTCATTTGACTTTAAGTTAATTTGTGTCAAATTATTCCATATGTTTTCCATTGCAGGAAACTCTTTGTCATTGACTTGTGATAATTCAGATCCATGTTTTGGAGATCGAAACGGAGAGTCTGAGGAATGATTCAAAGCTTGCATTGAAATTGCTGTCTGAGAATTGGGCGCATTTGTGTTGAAAAAAGTCATGGCAGGCAATCTCGGCCGAGGCATACGCTGACCAAAAGTGAACTGAAACTTCCCGTGATTTTGATCTTTTGATGGAAACTGTTGGCCAACAGGCTTTTGTCGATAAGTATTGGAAGCCTTGGTCTGTAAGGGTTGACCATAAGAACTTACGAATTGGTCATATTTTCCCGACATTTTGAGGCCATACGTGATGTTTAATAAACAGGCCGGCGATAGTTTGTAACCTTTCCCTTGAGAGCATCGCAAAGCCATTCCGCCAACAAATTCTTCGTCAAAAACTATGTCATACAATGTATTGACTTCTTTAGTTTCGTCGACATATTTTCCAATAACAGTTCCCTTCGCTCCCAATGGCACTGAAATACCACTGCGAATGTTGACAACTCTATCGAATAAGCGATAGTTAGCTTTAGGATCAGGAAGAGAATAACCCAAATAATGTATTGCACGAAACAATTGATTCGGTTTATAATCTCTTTCAACAGTTGGCATTTCGTTTGCGAACACCTTTTATTAATCGATAAAGAAGTAAAAATATTTTTATTAGATTAAGACATGATATGATAGAATCAAACCAATTCACTCACTAAATGAGAATTAACGACATCCTCAATGGCTTCGACAACATATTCATCAAGTATTTCTGCGTTACACTTCTGGCGCTTTTCCGAAGCCGACGGCAAAGATTTGAGCCAATTTTGAATACCTTCTAAAACTTTTTGCCTAAAAAAAGTCAAATAAATATAATTAAACTCAAGATTGAGTACTAATTTCAAAATCAGCATTAAGTCTAATAAATTACTTCTGTTCGCCTGGAATTAAGTCCTCGATTGCAAAAATATCTTTGTCGACAATAGAGGACAACTTTTCAAACAAAAACGGAAATTTAGCCAAATATTGTTCCATTATTTTTAAAATTTTATCGGAGAAAAGCCATGTGTCGTCTCGTTTAATTGAAAAGCCGGGAATTTCTTCATTTCTTGAGTTGAATTTCAAATTTAAGCCAATATTTATCTTTCTTTGATCAATATTAGGAGGTTTTATGAAAATAGTTCCTGTGATTCTTGAGAGCAAATGACCACTTATTCCAAGACGTTGTGCCAAAACATAGTTAGGCATATATTTTTCGTGAACTATTTCTTTAGCTCTATCTTTAACTTCACTTAAATCGGGCTCTAATTGTGGGAAAACTTTCACTTTAATCAATCCCTCACTACTAACGCAGTCAATAACCTCAGCCATAGCTCCGTAATAGGGGTTATCGATAAGGAAACATTTGGTGCCTTTTGGATAGATTTCATTAATAGACTTGAACTGTTGGAAGGATTGGTCACAAACTGTAATATCGTTCACAACTGTCTGAATGGGACAAATCGTAGGAACTGTTGACCACTGCTTTTCTAAAGTAACATTTCCTTTGACTCCGTGAACATACTTTCGACCCGTCAATGGATAAACTTGTAAAATAATATCTGTTTTACCAATAATTACACCCCATCTCTCTTTATATTTCTTTGTAATAGAAGTAATTCGAAATCCAATTTCTTGCGCGTCTTTGTCATTCAAGTCTTCGACGGAAACTTTGTTATTCCTATCGATAAAATACTTGACGTCTGAATTGGAAACTTGAAAGACTTTGGCCTCAATCAGATGCGGCCAATTGACAAACACTGATTTTCCCAAATAGTGTTCCACCACATATTCAATGTCATCCAGTCTTCTATCGGTTATGATTAACATCATATTCTCTCCAAGAGATGCCGATTCGAATACACGGACTCTTTCTTTTCTAACAACCGCTTCGTGAGGGATATGTCTAAGAGTTGGAAAACCAGGAAAATAGACGTCTAGTTTGACATCAACGCAAAGTCCTTTATGTATTCTCTCAATAGGAATTCGAAAGGCATTCAGACTTAATTCTTGGCATTTCGCGTGATTGGCAGTAATGGTCGGCATCAATAAACTGTTGGGCGAAACGAAAGGTTCAACCAATTGCTCAGAATAAGTAAACACTAGATGTGGTCCATGTCTATTACGCCGGCTTTCATCTGAAGTTAAATTCTCCCTCAGAGTTCTGACGGCATCCAAAAGACGTTTTTCTTCGATGAATGGAATCAAAACGACTGCTTCCCAAGACTGCTGTTTCTCATTTTGATCGGTTTCAAAGTCCTCGGGATAGTAATCGATTAGAGGAGAATCAGAATTAGAAACTAAACATTCATAAGCTTTAGGCAGTAATGCTTTGCTCGCAGAGGGAAGGACTGCGAGTAATTGTTCGAATGGCTTAAATGGTTCCCCGAGTTCGAAATCGAGGTCTATATCACTAAAATCATTGACATCAGAAATATAAGGTGCGTAGTGGTGAGGATAATACCAACTCCAAGACATACATCCATTATAATAATAATGAAGATTCCATTGAATGGCTCGAATGTATTCGTGCGCTTGTTCTTTAAGCACAGCATCGTTTACATGACTGTAATTCAATTTATTCATATAATAATCGCGTTTATGTGACTTAAACTCTGCCATAAACATACTTTTGTCCGAATCACTGCTTTCATAAACTTCAGATTCGTAATCATCAATACTCTCGTCATCACTATTCCGAAGATCTATTAATTGAGTGCGTGGTATGAGATCACAAACGTTACTATTAGTGCTTTCATTGTTTGACTCGAAAAAAGCAGAGGTGTCTTCGAGTTTGCTTTTGCCGAACAATTTTCTGCCAGCTTTGCATTCAAAATATTTTAAATCCGCGTAATTATCGTTGAAGTTATCGATGTCTATATTTTTCAACTCATTAATGTATTTCTGAAATCTATAGAGATTTAGATTTCCGTTTTCATTAAGATAACCGTCTAATGTGGGCAACACTTTCTTGTAAACACAATAAAGCTTTAAAAGTGAACTTTTATTTATATGAAAGTGTGGAATATGAGGTATAAAATCATTTCCAACTAAAAACCCCATCAGAACCCAGTCGTCGATTATATTTTCCAAATTATATGAAAAACTAAGTGTTGTCTTGAGTTCAGAAAATTCGTGATCAATATACTCACGAAATAAAGACAAATGAAGTAAATGAAAAGTAATCGCTTCAGGATTAGAGTCTCTTTGATTTCGTTTATCATTCTTATTACGAATATATTTGACTTCTTCTCTAAGAAGCGAAAAGTGTGGTTCGTGTGAACACATGCCTAACATAATTAGATCTGCGTCTAAACCATAGAGACAGTGACGAGTATTTGGATCATAGTTTGGCTGCGATTTCTCAAACCTAATGAAGTCCATTATCTTGTGTTCGCCCTCTCCAGGAGTCTCGTGACCAGAGAGTATGACTTTAACGTCACGCCAAAGATCATCATTTGTTAACTTATTTGAAACGAAATATTTCAAGTGTTGATGCAATCGATCCATGAATTCAGTTCCGGGTGTTATACAGTTGGAGTCAAATCTGGCATCTGTTGGAAGTTTTTCGCCTTTTTGTATGGCCTCTGCTTCACGTGTTTCCGCCTCTTTGGCAGACCTGAATCGCCGACCTCTCTGCTGATTCATCTTCGCTCGCGGGGCGACGCCGTCCACAGCCATGAAAAACACTTTTCGCGGTTTAATCATTCGGAACAAGAACTCTATGTAACGGAAGATATCCTGAAATATCTTCTCCTCAGTTATACGGAAGTAAACGTCTTCGTCATTAGGATGCGAACAGTTATGTATAATGCCGTTCATATCCAAATACAAATTGTCAAACTCTGGGATCTGTTTCAGCAAAACAAAGTCATGTGATTAACAATATGTCTTCACTTGAGTTGATTCAGTTTCAGACAATATTTGGTTTAATTATAGTTTACATAAATACCTGATATTCTCGAACCACTTCACTCAGACACGGATACCGCTCACTTATCCATCGGTAGAACTTCGGGACACCCATTGTTACCACTCTTTGTCACTCACTTTATATCAATAGAAATTATCAATATTTTTGACTCAATTATAACTAAATATTTATGCGATTTATGTATTAATTGAATAATCAGTGAATCAGTGAATCAATAAATAAATAAATGTCTTAATGAGAGAAAGACAATAAAATAACAATAATATTATTGTTAATCAAATGGATTACTAATAAAACAATTATCTGTTTTTGTTGCCAACAGAGAGTCTATTATTAAACAAAAGTTGAAATGCACTCAAAAGTCATTTAAAACACTTGTAATCAGACTCTGACCTAAAGGTAGCGCTTCTGGTGTTCAACACTAACAACTCACTCATCGCTTACTTTGTTTCATATTATTTATCATTTACTTTATAACTCAATTCAAATAAGTTTTGTTAAAAGTATTGCTTTTGTTGTCTCGAAATCAAAACAATTATTATTTTAATTAATATTTTTAAAATTATGTGAATTACTGTTAAAAATGTTTTTACATCTAATTATCGATAAAAGAGGGCATTAATTAGTTTGTTATTGACTTTTGAGAGGACTGTAGAGGTGTTGGACTGTGTGTAGAGGTGTTGGTCGTGTCACTCAATACAAACTGATTGGAGTCATATATCATACATACTATACATACATACCATACATATTATACAGAAGTGTGAGTCTTATAAAATAGTTTGAAAAATGTTTGAATCACTGATCAATTCGATTCCACATCATATGGTATTTATATATTGATTGTAATCAAATAATTATTAATCACTTTCTTCTCATTTATCATATACTTAAGGACTTTGATGGCCAGCGAAAGGCCGAACGATATTTCCAGACTATTATTGTATTGTTTGCAGTGAGTGTTCGCTATAATGACGTGTTATTCAATACTTCAATACTTTTAATAATAATTTGTAAAAATTTCACTTTTGATCAGATCTCAGGTTTGATTTGGGGTTTTGTCGCACAACAGTTCTCTCTAACTGTTTACACACTTGGAGCCGGATTCTTGTTGGCGGCGATTGTGAGCATTGCTTTCAATATTACTTTTATTTTATATGTAAATATGTATATAATGTCTTGTATTTGCCACTCTCCCCCTTCCCCACCCCTGCCACAGCTGACTCTCCCTCCGTGGCCTATCTATAGAAGAAAACCACTTCAATGGCAAAAACCAAAAAGCGATGAATCGAAAAGCAAAGAGACGACCACTAAGTCTAAGAAAAAGAAATAGAGTTTCGCTTTAAGACTCATTCGTTTAACATTTGCGATGTTTGTCTTCTATAATAATAAATTAAGTTCTATTCATGTTTTGTTCAAAAATACAACTATTTTTAATTTTGATATTTATTTGCATGTGTGAGGGCTGAACATTCTTATAATATCATTAAAAACAAGAAATTCTTTCAGTTTAAAACCCTTGGATTTGTCTTCAGTTTATTTGTTAAATACTGTTTATATTGTATTTGATATATATTTTCTTTTATAATATATAACTCATAGACTTGTTATAATGTAAAATAAGTAAATATAAATTTGCAAATACTGTACACATCAACCAACACATCATAATTCTCTGCGAGAAAGTATTCAGTTTAAAGATTTGAAAACATTCAAATTTAATCATCGATTTGCTCTATTTCTCCGGCATTTATGCGATCGGGATCTGCTTGAACTGTAAAACCAAGTATTGAATTATCGATTACACGCTTTCCTTTCTTTTTCTTTTTTCCTGCTTGAATGAAACCACTCATCTCACTATCGCCACAATGAACGGTCTGATTAATTAATGGCGATTGAGTTAATTTATTAGCGGACGGAGTGATGGCAGGCGCCGGTCCCCACATTAGTTCCTATAAAATCATTTGATTAGTAATTAGCTGTTAATTGATTTTCTGATTAATAGTGTGATACCTCAGACGCTTCTTTTTTTGCCCGATTTCTGAAATAGGATCGCCTTTCTATAAACTGCTTTGCAAAGTCTTTCACGTCTTTACTCTCTCCCAGATATGAACGAACATAATCATTGATCTCAAACGGAGATTCAACGTCTTTCAAAAATGTTATAAATGTTGGAACTAATGATTCAAATAATAATATAATTAGAGACAATCAAAGCAAAGGAGTGAGCGGTGTCTTACTATCTACACTTGACGTGTATTTAGAAAGGGCTTCATTACACCATTGTGTGAATTCGTCGGTTTTTTGTCGCCTTTGATTTTCAAAGAGCCTCAACACTGTCTCCTATGAATAAAGTAGAGTTTAATATACTGTAAGACTTGTACAAGTAATAATTGAAATATAAAGAAATACCTCATCTTTTTTGTTTCGTGAATTAGCTTTAGTTTGAAAATGTGAGTGATTATTGCCCTTTGTATTGCTTTGCATTGAATGTAAGGCACTTTCATTGGCTCTACTCGTCTGAACTTTTCGAGATTCCGGTTCCCAAAAGCCAACTGCGGAAGTGTTTGTAGAATTAGTTGGTTTTCCGGCTGTACTCTGACCGAAGAGTTGATTATTGGCATTGTTCCAAATGCCAGCATTTGGCACATTATTAGTCACTTGTATTTGTTGTTTCTTGTGTTCGACCTGTTTCTGTTTCGCTACTTTTTCTGCTTCTTCTCTTTGAATTTCAGCCAAAGTCTTGACGGGTACGTTCTGCTGTTGATATGAAGGTGTGGCCCACGTCAGGTTCTGCTTATTTTGTTGCTGCTGTTGCTGTTGTTGTTGGGCCGCAAACAACGCCTGCATCTGTTGCTGTTGTATTTGTAGTTGTCTTTGTCTCTCTTCTCGTTCTTTCTCTTCCTGTAAGCGTTGAATTTCATTGAGTGATAAAGCGCCTTGTTGTTGTCGATGACCCTGTTCCTGACCGCCCCATACTTTTCTGTTCTGTTCTTGTTGTTGTTGATGCTGCTGTTGTTGTTGATGCTGTTGTTGTTGTTGTTGAAGCTGTTGCTGTTGTTGTTGTTGAAGCTGTTGTTGTTGTTGTTGATGCTGTTGTTGTTGTTGTTGTTGATGTAATTTAAGAATAGCTTCCTGTTGTTGTAATTGTCGTAATCTTTCCATTTCTTTAGCCCTTTGCTGTTCAATCTCTTGAAGTTGTTGTCTTTGTCTCTCTTTTTCACCCTCTGCAAGAAGTCTACGCTCCACCTCTTCTTTTTGTTGTCTTCGAGCGTATTCTTCGAGACGCATCAGTTCTTCCTGACGTCTTCTTTGTTCTTCGACAATACGTCTCTCTTCTTCTATTCGATTACGTTCTTCTTCAAGACGTAATCTTTCTTCCTCTTCCCTTCTTCTGAGTTCTTCTTCTTGTTTTCTCACCAATTCTTGATTTCTAAGTCGCTCTTCTTCGAGCTTTTTCTGTAATTCTTCAAACTTTCTCTCCTGTTCTTCTTTGAATTTTCTTTGGATCTCTTCCTGTTCTAACTTTCTTCTGTTGTGTTCTTCTTCCAAAGCTTTTCTTTTCTCTTCGAGTTCTTTTCTCTCCTGTTCTTTGCGCTGCATTTCTTCAATAGCAGAGACAGACATAACGCTTGAATTCATGTCCCAAATGCTCTGCGCGTGACCGCTATTATTAACCATTTGTAACGGTCGCGCGCCTTGTATTCGCATATTAGACAATGCGTCCAAAGAGGAGAGTTGCGAATCATCGCCAGATCTAGAGTTTGGAATGGATGCGGACTGAAGCGAGGCTTGTCTTTGTCGCTCCAAATTAACATAACGCTGAACGAGAACTTCTTGTTGCTGTTGTTGAGACAGATCAGAAAATCCGTCCTGTTTTTTGAGTTGAGCCAACAATTGTCTTAACTGTGACTGCATGTCAAGATTGTGTTGATTCATGAAAATGGTTTGCTGTTGATGTGACGCTTGTTGTGCTTGAAATTGTTGTTGAAGTATATGCTGATGAGGAGGAATATTATGAGCTGATGAATGAGATGCTGATGACGGTATTGAGACAGGTATTGATGATAATGAAGGATTAGATGGAGCGCTCCTCAGAGGCGGAGGAGTTGAACCCTGAACTTGTAAAAAGGGTATTCTCTCCCACAGCTTAAAGAGTTCCCCCAATTGAGAGAAGACTTCATCACATCCTCTCCTGACTAGTAAATCCATTGCAAAGTATCCGGCAGTGAACCAGTCGTACATCTCGTGTGGTGTGAACGGCCCCTGAAGTTCTCCCTGAGGGTCGCGATAAAACCATTTGAATGCGTCTTCGTGTTGAACCGGTAGAACCACTATGTTCTTGACATTGGTTTCCATTTGGTTCTCATCTTTTTTGTCGTCGTCTGCAGTCCACTGCGCGACCATATTCTCGGCTTCTTTTTCTAAATGAGCGAAACCGTCCTCTTCTAACGGAGATTTCATGTTATGTGGATTTGATGTGTCGTTTGTTTTCATTAATTTATTCAAACTATTGGAAGGCGATGTCGTTGATGATGGCTTTTGTTGTAATTGTTGATGCGATTGTTGTGAATGTTGTTTCGGTTGGTTTTGTTGCTGAGAATTATTAGACATAACTGAATGAGACGAATGAGACAATGATTTTATAGTACTGTCAGTGGTATTATTCTTTTCATCCCTTTTTATCTGTTTCTCTGAGTTTTGGCTCATATTTTCGTTTTTCAATTCTTTTTGGAGTTCAGTATTATCTGGTTTTGTATTCTGAGACGATTTCTTGCGATTTCTGTCAACATTAGTCCACTCATCACAAGTATCGTCTCTTTCGTCATCTCTTTCAACCTCTTCATCATCTAATTTGGTCTCATCTTCATTATTAATCTCTCTGAAAGCTCCGGAAGCGTCAAAAGTGCCGACTTTAGCGTCACATTCAGGTCCGTCATCGAGACTCCATTCGGGCAAACTATTACGCCTATCATTTTCCTCGATATCATCCCATAAATCACTGGAATTTTTGTCTTTTTGGTAATTTGAATACTTTTTGTGGGGACCGTTCCTTTCCAAGTGTTCGTTTTCGTGTTCATAATCTCGTTCTCGATCCCCACTTCTCCATGAATTACTCCGATTCCAACTGTCCTGAGGTCTTCCCGCTGTTCTCCAGCCCTCTCTGTCTTCACCTCTGCCCGCAGTTCTCCAATTTTCGACTGAAGACGAACGCGAATTATTATTTTTTCGTGATTGTAATGAAATATCTTCTCCGCCACCATTACCACCACCTCTACTGAAGCTGCGCTCATATTTTTTATCTCTGGAATTAGTGTTATCTTCATTAAGACTTGGATTTCGTTCAAATGTTCGCGTTCTATAGTCTCTCCTCTCTGGAGGACTGTCTCCGCCGTCATCATAAGTGGTCCCGCGTTGATAATAACCTCCTCGACCTCTTCCACGACCGCCTCTTTCTGATAAACTGCTTCCTCTGCCGGCTCTGATAGAAACACCTCCTCTTTCACTAATGCCTCGTTCCCTTTCAGGACCTGTTCCGCCGCTTTTCCCCATAAGTCTGAGGACAACATCACTATTAACTCGAGACCAAAGTCTGTTTTCTTCTTCAGTCATTGTTATCAAAGCCAACGGCGGTTGCATTTTCTCAACGAAAATATGCGGAAATTCAACCAAATTCTCGGGTGGTTTTAGATTACTGTTAAACAACGCCAGCATTTCTTCGCGTCCGTAACGATATTCTGCGAGTTTATACTTTGGCGGTGCGGGTGTTGTCGGCGGGGTTTGGGTTTGAGTTTGTGATGTGGAGTTCGGGACGCCGTCGGACAGCGCTCTAAGCCTTTAATCATTAATTAAATTCAAATCAATCAACTGTTCATTCAATGCTTTTTTGGTTAACATATTGAATGTCGACTCATATTATTCACAATTAATTCAATATTTTTAACAATTAATTTAAAATTTAATTTGCAAATCATTAAAAATACTATTAATTATATGTAATGTTAATAAAAAATATGAGCAATTGATACCATTCGGGTCCGAATTTCATATCCGTTGCTGCCATTGATGTGTCTTTTGCTTCAATTGATTCTTAACTACTCTTTACTCCAAATCTCAATTTGTTTTTAAAATTGGTTTCTTTAATAAATTAAATTCAAAATTAATTATAAATGCTTTCAATAAAAGCTATCATTAATACAATGTTTTTAAATGCATTCAAATATTAAATCAAAGGATTCAATAATAATATAATTGAAAAACAAAAATATAGAGACATAAGAGTTGACATCAATTTGAGAGAAATGTAATCTATTTTTAAATTATTCTTTTTATTTACCTTTAAATTAAATTATAAAATGTTTGCTTCAAATAAATTGAATCAAATAATAAATATAAGAATTAAATGACAATTAATAATAGGTTTGTTTGAAAACAATTCACTTTAAAAGCGATTTCTTTTACAATTAAAAGAACAACAGATCGACTCAAATACAGTATTTGTGTAATAAATATCAATAAGTCTAATACAAGTTATTCACACACTTTTTCAATAGAGGCACCACTGAATCCACTAAAACCCACGCACAGTTGCGCACAACCTATTGTGTGGTTAGAGCTCACCTATTGTACCACTCAATACACTATTGAATAATTGAATTTTTAAAATCTATTTTAATTACAATTTTTAAAATATTTTGTATTTTATTAAAAATTACAATTTTTTTCAAATTTTGCTTCGCTTTTGATTCAGTTTTAATATTAAAATTTCAAACAATGATAAGAATTATCAAAATATATTTAAAAATTTTGACAGATTTTTAATACTAAAAAAATTTTTTATTGTTTAAAAAATTATTAATAAATATAATAAATTAAATCCTATTAAAAATTTATGCGTATCTGAGTGCAAATCCAGTTAATCTTTGTATATCTAATTGCGTACTACATGTGGTACGTGTGTCTGCGTTTGCTAAGAGATTTTTTTCTTAACAGCTGCAAAATATGGAGCTTCACTATCAGTACTATAAATACTATGAATAGTGTAAATGTAGTCAATAGTCTTCTCAACAAATTACGTCTCAATACTTATTTTTATGAACGACTTCTCTATTCATTCATAAATACAGTAATTCAGTAATACGACTATAGACGACTTTATTCTTACCTTTTGTAAGTGCGCTTTCCTGTATAGCAGATATGTATTACATTAATACCTAACCTTCCATAAAGTTAAGTTTAGGCTAGGTTTTAGTGCAATACATATCTGCTATACAGGAAAGCGCACTTACAAAAGGTAAGAATAGGTAGTCTATAGTCCAGTAAATACTTACTATCAATACAGCTAAAAATGTTTAAAAAGAGTCGACTCCCCTCTGTTTGTATCCCTAAAATGCATGCATTGGAAAGTTAATGACGTTTGGTTTTTAGGGGTAAAATTGAAGGGGAGTCGACTCTTTTTAAACCATTTTAGCTGTACATAGCACTGAAACTCATAAGGGCTCGTGCACATAGCACATCCGCAGCCAGGGGGAGGACCACATTTAAA